>JAKUCM010005270.1:0-74077 GCA_023374145.1 Lepidium sativum | reverse complement strand
TGTTGTTGAAAAGGGAGATTCAGGTCTGGTCATTAATGTGGATCTTCAAGGTTTGTGATGCTTATATATGTGTATATTTATGTACACGATTTCGAATGTTGTAAAGCTTTCGTGTTTGTTTATTGTGAATAAAATACGTTACGTACTCAGAAAAATATTATTGGGCACGTAGTGATCGGTTAAAAATAATTTTCAAAATCATAAATGTTATATTATGGAGTTTTACTCCCCATTTTCAACAAATACATGTTACTTATGTCAAAAGTTATACATCATCATTTAGAATTTTAAAATAATAAAATGCTTTCTGACGAAAATAGTTCATGTATCCTCAAAATTTAAAAATCCAATGTATGTTACTGTAAAAAATGCTTCAAACATACTTATTTCATAAAACTGACTTGCTTTATTGTATTCATGAAAACTGCAAGAAAATAACTTACAAAATTATATTCCTTTAGAAAATTTTGTACTCTTTTTTTTCTTTATCGACAATTGCATCGAGATAACCATATAAAATCCCCTTATAATATATTATTATAAATGGCACAGAATGAACACTGATACCAAATACATTACCATGTATAAATAGTACATTTTGATAAGTATTTGCGTTAATGCAAATTTTAATGGAATGCCATTTTGGAATAATGCATGTCTGTCTATTTCTTAGTTTTTGCATTTAAAATGTAAAAATGTGTAATAATAGTACAAGATATATAAATTGGTAATTTGGTTAGGCTTCTCACCTATCGATTCCCAAGTGAGTTCTTGTATAAATAAGATTCAGATGTTAAATCAATCTTTGTAAGCAGATGTTAGGTTTCAAGAAGCAGACGTGAGATAACATTCATCAGAGCTGAGTTAAAATGCAGATTTGGGAGAAGAAACGATTGGTTTTTTCAAGGAGAAACAAATATGCTCAAATAGAACAACCAACACATGAAATGAAAGCAGTAATCTTATTAATACAAAATATTAAACATGAAATAATCCAATAGAATGCGTGTTGAGTCTATTGATCATCATCTTCTATTAAACAAGCAAACATACAAAACGATATGCTAATAGAAAAGTACAAAGTAATTTTGGTTTTCTGTCATGGTACTCCAACATCAATCGTAAGCCTAATTATTCATGGAATATGCAAAGAGTTTATAATCTGTAACAGACAGATGACCAATTTTGTAAGAGAACTGTGAATAAAAATCCATTTTTGGAATCCAATTCAAAATCAAAATAGAAAACTCATGTTCACTCAGATGATTTACCTTGTCTGTAACTGCTTCCATCATCATGGACCATAAAGGAACTGTAAACGAGGAATGTGTTGGACTTTGTAATAATCTTTCCCACCTTCCAATAATATCTCCTTCCACTCCTTACTCATATTCAAATCTTCCAAGGTGATATCGAGTTCTTTCAAAGAAGTGAGAAATCTCAGCCCATCAGGAAGTTCCTTTAACTTTGGACAATAGGAAATAATGAGATGATGGAGAAGGGGCATGGAGTCTTTTTCTACTATCCACTCTTCCCATTCTTTTAGTTCACATAAGTATAGTCTCTTCAACTTAGGAAATCCACCGCTCGAGCAGACTATTTTTCTCCCATACAGTGGTACATTAAGAAAAAAAACCTTTTCCAATTGAAGCAACTTCTCTATAACTGGCAGTACATCAAGAAGCTGCTTTAACTTTGGACAGCACCAAACAGTGAGATCACGGAGAAGGGGCATGGAGCCTTCTTCTACTATCCACTCTTCCCATTCATTTAGTGCAAGTATTTCTAGCTTCTGCAGCTTAGGAAACCCACCAGCCGAGCAAACCATTTTCCTTCCACAGAAAGAGTTAATTCTTAATTCAACCTCTTGCAACTGAAGTAATTTCTCTAGAATTGGCATCGGATCCTCCTTCAAATAACTATTAGCTAGATTAATGTTTGTGATGTGAGAGAGGAAGTGTTGTTCATCAGGTAACTTTGGCATATATATCCACAAATCCAGCTGTTTGAGATGATCACAATTCAAAACAAATCCTTCTTCATCACTCCTGTGAGTAATCCCCTCCTCATTACTATATATCGTAAGATTTTCCAAATGTCTCAATTCACTTACAGATGAAGACAGAGTTTCCACGGTACAACTCCCGCCATTGTAGTTGATAGAAAGATTCACCAGCCTTGTCATTTGGTGAAGATCCTTCACACTGCTATTCTTTGTTGAGAAATTCTTCAACGTCTCCAGGTTGACTAGATTCCCCAATTCCAATTTTACCTTATCATCTATTTTCTCCGGAAGAGAGAGGTATACCAGTTCTCGCATATCTTTCATGAAATTGGGCATGTACACTGGATATTCTGAGTATGTATTTAGGTCTAAATAGAGCAATTTCTTTAGATTCCGCATAGAAGTAGGTAGTTCAGACACTTCTGCACCATGTAAACTCAAATATCTCAAGTGGATGAGCTTCCCAATGCTAGAGGGGAACTTCCTTCCTTTAAACTTTGCATAAGAGAGATCTAAAACCCTCATCAACTGTACTCCTTTAAACCATACGACTGATGTCATCCACTCTGTTCTCTCATACCTATTCCGGATACCCAAGAGTGATCTAAGTTTTGGATTCTTTATTTCCTCCACCAGACTATATGTTTTATTAGACACAACAAGTCTGCGGGCTTTATAAAGAGATTTTGATTTTGTAGTTGACGTGTTGTGCACAACTTGTAGGAAGTTTTCTTCTTCAGCTTTATGCAAACAAACTTCTCTCATCATGTCATGCAAGCGACATGTTCCAAATCTTGAAGTCAACTCATCTCGTTCCGAAATAACCATGTTTCTCTGCACCAGTTCTGCTATGTATCCATCTGCGACATCTCTGATGATCTCTCCAACGTAATACTTTGGCCTCGGTATTCCATCAGCGGCCCAGTAATACGCCAATTTGTCCACATCTATTGTAAAATCTTCTGGAAAATGGGAAAGGTAGAGGAAACAATGCTTCAAATAAAGAGGCAGCTCTTCAAAGCTCAGATACAAAATGTGATACACAGAACTGATAGTTTCGTCATCGAAGGTAGTCGCTCCAACGATGTGAGATTTAATATTCCGGAAAACCCTTTTCCATTGACTTAATGTGTACTGCTCAGCTAACAACCCGCCTAACACAATTACAGCCAAAGGCAAACCTCCAACATGCTTGATCATCTGCTTCCCCATCTTTTCCTTTTCTTCCATGTCTTCATCAACCTTACGTTCTACATTAAGTATATAGTAGTACACAAGTACGCAATATTATTAAGTATATCATCATTCTACAAAGATAATTCTGCAGAATCATATGTCATGGAGATATTCTAGTCAATTTAGTTAAGGCTTAGAACATCATTGCTTTATATATTACTTGAAAACAATCCTCATAACTTGTTATTGAAAGCTTACCATTTTTTTCTTTCCTAGGAAATGCTGTCATTTGAAACAGAATCCAGCTGTCTTCGTTGCTTAGATAGTCTGGTTTAAAAATGAAACCTGTTGGATCAACATGTAAAGCCACTTTCTCTTTGCGAGAAGTAAGTAGTATCTTCCATCCTGCAATATATTTTTACTTTTAAGCCAAACGAAATATATGTACACTTTTGATGACGATTATCAAACATATAACCTTGTTTTGATGGAAACACAGGCTTTATCATGTCCCAGTCTTCTTCTTTCCACATATCATCTAGTACAATCAGAGAATTACTAGTTTCCAACAGTTGAAAGAGCTTTTCCTGAAGCTCGTTTTCGGTCATATTTGAGCCTCGTTGCTCATTATCTTTTGAACTAAGCTTCTGAAAAATCGTCAGCCACACATCTTTCCTTGTAAACTGTTGTGAAATACAAACCCACACAACTTTATCAAAATGTTTTTTTACCATATCGTGATTAAAAACTTGTCGAGCAAGAGTAGTTTTACCAAGACCACCCATTCCAACTATAGAAACCACTTGAATGCTATTTTCTTCCACCAAATAGCCAACCAATTTCTTAACATTCTCCTCCAACCCTACAAGATATCTTTCATTACTTGTATGAAAGGTTTTCCGTATCTCTCTTTGTTTCCTTTCTAGACGTTGTACATCCTCGCGGCCATGGACACTCATTTGCTCGACTCCTAAATCCTTCATCCTCACGATCACTTTGGAGATCCTCTCACTTATACTTTCCATTTCTAGAGCAACTCTCCTGCGATCCACTACACTGCGAGGAAGTCTTCTCAGACGTTGCTTTATGCCACTTGGTTTGCTAAGCTCTTTCTTTAGCACAAATGTTTCAATTATATCCTCTGTGTCGAAAGCAATTTCTTTGATCTCTTCCACACACCTTTTCACCCTCTCCATTGTCTGTTTCTTAGAATCTGCATCTTTCAAGAAAGATCTAAGAAAGTCCAACTCAACTTTGAGTTCAGTGAGTTGCTTATCCACACCCTTTATTCGGCCAGATTCTCGAGCAAGGAGATCCCAAACCTTTTCAACTCCAAATGACAAAAATGACTCCGCCACAAGTTCCTAATTAACAAAGAAACGAAAGTAGTTATATAATATCACGCAAGATTTACAAAACAAAAGATACTATTTAGATGTGAATATATCGAATCAGCAAATCATTCTATACAGAGACAATAACATTAGATTACTACAAATACATATAAAATCAGATAGACAAATTGCTTCCTTAAAGAACTAAAGAAAGAAGATAAAATAATATGAACATGAATCACCATTTTTCCGGAAGTCGATTGTTCGTCAAATCAAAATTTAGAAGAAGAAGGCGACATGTTCTGTATATAAGCTAGAACTGCAATAAAAAATGATTTAAGTACTATAAGAATGGAATCATATCAACCAGCTGTGATGAATTAAATTAAGTGGCTATATATTTCCTATAAGCAATAATTAAAGCCATTAATCCCACTTGCAACGTCCGACTTGTCTTCTTAGAGCATCTCCATCGAGGGTCTCTTAGGATCTCTTATCTAATATTTTAACAAAATTTAATCCAAAATGTGGTCCAAACCTTATGAACCAGTTCTTAAATTAGGCCTTTTAGAAAATTTTAAGAACCCCTACGTGTCACTATTTGAGTGGACGAGGGTTGTTGACAAAAAAAAGAGAAGGATCGTCGCCTCTTCTCTCTTCCTCTTCTCTTCCTCTTCTCTTCTCTCTTCCTCTTCTTCATCATCATAACTATCGCCTTTGATTTTGTCGCCAAATCACCGCGTCTTCGTCTTCCAAATACTCTGGATCATCCCTTTCTCCTTCCTCCAACCACCGTGTCTTCGTCTTAAGGTCTCTTTTTTCATGCTTCGTCTTAAAACTTTGCATCTTCGTTGCCTTGATTTTCTCTGATTTTTGTTTCCATCTTTCTCGAATTTGATTTAAAGATCGATGTTTACTTGTTTATTGGCTCTATTTCTGTCAATTTCTTTTGGATGATTGCGATGCGATGTAGATTTCAGATTTTATGTATCTCAGTAGCTTAAAGAAATTGAAGCTTTAGATCTTAGAGTTATTGATGTTGTTGATGCTTTAATGTACAGAGAGAAAGATGCTTTAAAGAAATTGATGTTACTTCAGGTTTGATTTTAATATTTGCTTTTGTACACTATGAGATAACAATGCCAATCAAGTCTATCGTTTTAGAGGATCTGCATATGGGTTAAGCGTGAGTTGTTGTGATGCTCTGAATTGGGACTAGATTCGTTCTTCGTGTTTGGTTTCTCTTAGTGGCTTTTTCATTTTCATCCTGCAGTTTACTTTCAGAAAGCCTAACCTAGAGCCACTGAATTAATCTCTCTTATTTGGTGTGATTAATCTGAGAATGTGTCAAGTCTTCAATTGCATTTAAACAATATGGTAGATGCAGAAAGAAGTGATCTTTAAGTATTAACTAAACATTGTGGTTAAGAAGCATTAGCTGGAAACTTTCTATGCACTTGAGAATTCGATCTAATCACAATGTTTTTTCTTTCTTTCTTTGCAATGCACAGAGAGTTAAGGATGAGGTACAGACTCATGGACTTCACATTCGAGCATGGCAATGGATGGGCCTTTGTGAATGTATTAACTAATCTTAAAACCATTCCACTTTCATACATGTTTCTTATATTGACCTTTACTGTTTTGGACTAAATTCAATGTTTTACAGTAGAAGAAGACAAAAGAGGCTGACTTTTAAAGTTAATACAATTTTTAATTTCCAAGTCAATTCTCCTCTAAGCTCTCGTGAAGACCACAAGTCTTCTTCGTCTTCGCTTCTACTGGTAATCTCTCTGCTACAATTTATTTTTCTTCTCATTGCTTCTGCCTTTTAGTTCTCGTTTTTCTTTAACTGCAGTTAGGTCTAATTTCTCTGTATGTTAAAGTAAAAAGAAAGGAAAAGTAACACTTTCAACACTTGGATCTAGTAGAACTAACGTTTACCCCATTTCCTTGTCATTGTTCTTAATGCTATTGTTTTGATCTGTCTTTCCTTCTGCAGATTTTGATGATAGTTGAAAGTTGAAACGGTTTGTGATTAAAGTCATGCTTACTCTTTCTAAGTTTCATGTGAGACTAATCCCTTTACTCTTCTTTTTACTGCTACTACTCTCACCATTGCTCTCCACTTCAGTACCTATCAACATTTGGCCAAAGCCAAGATCTCTCTTATGGCCCCAACATAAAGCTATTGCACTTTCTTCAGAATTCACTATCCTTGCATTTGATATCCAATGTTATACTTGTAACAATGTTTGATACTTGAATCAATGTTCTTTAAATTTGAATAATGAAAATATGTTATATATAAATTTACTACTTTCAAAAAATTTAACTTAAAAAAAAAATTAAGAACCCCATAAGAGTCTAAGTGTCTACCATTGGACTTCAAAAAACCAAATTTTTGAACTTAAGTATCTTAATAATTTTTTATTATTAAAAACATATTAAGAACCCTCTTGGGGTTCTAATCAATGGAGTTGGTCTTACATCGGTAAAAAACAAAAAATCAACTTTTCGTAAATATTTATTTTACTTTACAGCTTTATTTAATTAAGAATACAAGGAACCTGGTATATCAGAAGATTGATTTTTGGATAATCTTTTAATATTAAGAATAAAAAAGTATAATTTATGATTTGGATTCAAATGACAAATTATTAGTTACTTTTTTTTTTTCAACGAAAGTCAAACATAATAACACAAGATGAGCATCCCCGATCATGAACCAGACATCCGACCTGCCATAGCAAGGGCGTCTGCTTTATGATTTAGGACTCTGGGGATTACATAAATCGAACAAGAAAGAAACCTAGCCGCAAGCTGCTGAAACTCCTCTTGGTACGTGTAGAACGCCGGCCATTCCTTCCGGGTGCTTCAGAATGTGGTAGACCGTTTCACAATCGGAAGATATCTCCACTTCTTGAATTTGCCTCTCGAGTAGCCCCTCCATCGCCCATATCACTGCCTCCACCTCCGCGTGTAGAGCCGATAAGCAATGATTGACTCGTCTTGATCCCGAACATACCCGTTCCACTGAATCTGGAAAACAATACCACCCGAGCCCTGAGTAGGGCTCAATGTCTTTCCAGGACGCATCCACATAACATTTATAGCCAGTGAATCTGAGATTAGCTATGGTAGGGAATATCATAACCGAATTAAGCATCTTAATCCGTTGTATGTCTAGTTTCTGATCACTCAGGATATCCCGAGTGGCCTTTATCCAATCAGAATGATATGATTGTGCTCGCCCCAAAACGGCTCTTGGGTCTAAATCATCCTTTGAAAAGTAGAATCCATTTCGAGCTTTCCAGATATGCCATATTATCCATGGAAAGACTCCAATTGCCCCTATTTCCAGGTTATTGGTTAGCAAATAATCTATATTGTACCAAACTGAAGGCCGAGGGAACACCCTTGGGTTAGATGGTATGGTCGATAGAGCCCAGGTCTGAATAAAACGTGATTAACTGTCTCACTCTCCATCCCACATCTCTGACATCGCGCGTCATGTCCCATTCTACGTTTCACCAGGTTTTGGCAAACTGCCATACACCCAGATAACGTTTGCCAAAGAAAATGTCTAATCTTGGGTGGACAATCTAGTTTCCAACACTGCATGTATAACTTATCAAAAGAAGGTCCCGCAGTGCTGGTAATCACCCATTCACTCCTCTCTAGCCAAATTGTATCCCGATTTGACAGTGTAACGCCCATGTGTGGTGTAATGCCAACTTCAGAAGTCCAATATTGGGCGTTTTGGTAGTCTCATCGCCAATATTAACCGTGATTCTTGTGGATCAAAGTATTGGCGAATAAGGGTCTCTTTCCATTGGCCTGATCGCCAGTCAACAAATTGGTCAACCGTCATATCCGGGAATAAATACATGTCCGACCATCTAGCAGGCCGTGGCTTGAAATCAGGTATCCATGCATCTTTCCATACCCTTATCCGGTCTATACCATCTCCAATTTTCCTAATTAACCATCTTTGGAGCAATGGGTGCCCTGACATAATACTTTGCCAACCGTACCGAAGCCCTAACTCCTAGTGGGGCCTCCAATAAGCTTTTTCTCATTATAATATTTCCCTTTCAATACACGTGCCAAAAGTGAGTCAGGGAAAACCAAAATTCGCTATAACTGTTTGGCCAGAAGGGCCGAATTAAAGTCTTCTATAATTCAAAAACCCAGTCCCTCCTCTTCCTTAGGTTTACAGAGGTCCGTCCACTTTTCCAATGAATACCGCCATTAGATCCCGAGTTTACCCACCAGAACTGTGCTATTGCCGATTGAATCTTTTCTAGCACCGACTTCAGAAGTCTATAACAACTCATAATATATGTTGAAATTGCGTTAAGGATGGATTTGATTAAGACTTCCTTTCCGGCCTATGATAATAATTTACATGACCAAGTAGCGGCCCTTGATCTCAGTTTTTCGACTATAAAAGCAAATACTTTGACTTTTGAGCCACCTAAATTTTCCGAGAGACCTAGATATGAACCCATTCCTCCCAGGTTCAAAATAGATAAAATGTTTTGAATTTGTAATCTAATCCCCTCTGGTACCTACTTACCAAATTATATCGAAGATTTGTCAAAATTTATTTTTGAACTGATATTCGCTCATATTCCCCCAAATTTTGTCGAATATTTCCAGCCTCTTCTGGGGTTGCTTGACAAAAGAACAAGGTATCATCTGCGAATAAAAGATGAGAGATCACCGGACAGCTGCGCCCTATCTTAATGCCCGTTATCATGCGGTTCTATTCTGCCTTTTTTTAGTTTGGCGATTAGAACCTCTGTACAAAGTATAAATAAATATGGAGATAATGGGTCCCCCTGTCGTAGACTACAATTTGGGATAATCTGGCCACCTGGCGTACCATTAAATATTACCGAGTATTCAACACTCGTGATACACCACATAATACACCTAATCCATTGGTCACAAAACCCCAGTTTAGACATTATAGACGCTAGAAAGCTCCACTCCACCCTGTCGTACGCTTTACTTATATCATTTTTGATGGCCATAAACCTACCACTAACCGAACCATTTGTGCCTAAAGCATGCACCATCTCCTGGGCGATCAGGATATTGTCCAAAATCAATCGTCCAGCTACAAAAGCCGACTGTGTTTCCGATACAATATGAGGCATTAGGGGTTTTAACCTCAAGCACAAAACCTTCGCAATTATCTTATACCCAATATTGCACAAACTGATTGGCCTGAATTCGGCCATCCGCGTTGGGCGTTGTACCATTGGGATTAAACATATATTTGTTTTGTTTAAACCCTTATCAAATTTCCCATCACGTAGAAAATTATTCACCAGAACTACCATGTCTCCTTTTACTATTTCCCAGGACTGCTGAAAGAACAAGGCCGTTATCCCATTCGGACCCGGCGCCTTGTTCGGATCCATTAGAAAAAGTGCCGTCTTGACTTCCTCCTCTGTAGTAGGTCTAATAATGGCCTGATTGTTCATGTTTGTGACCTTAGATTCTAAGTCTACTATGTCCACTGCCTCACCCCGACTGGTGAATAACTCTCTAAAATATAGGGATGCCTCATGTAACATTTCTGTTTCCTTTTCCACCCAATTCCCATTCTTATTCAGTAAACGAGTTATCCGATTTCGTGCTCTCCCTTGGCGGACCACCGCATGGAGGAAACTGGTATTATTATCCCCCTCTCTTAACCAGTCATTCCGACTCTTCTGTTTCTAGTAAATCTCCTCCTCGATGTACGCCTCTCTCAGCTTAACATTTGCCTCTCGTAATGCCGCGTAATCTACTTGCGGGCACCTATTTAGATCCTCGATCTCACTTTTCCAGTGTTCAATTTCTTGACGTCCTGACGGTTTATTCTGACTCCACCAGTGAGAAATCTCCTTCCGACAGTATCTAATTTTCTCATAGAGCGATGGGGCCACGCCCTGACCAAATCCTAATCCAAATCTTGTCCAGCTCCGTTCCACTACATCATGGAACCCTTTCTTCCCCAACCATCTCTTATCAAAATGAAATCGTTTTCCGGTTTTCACAATTGTGGTATCCTCAGCCCTTACCAGTATAGGCCTATGATCCGATCCAATCATGTCCAAGTAATGAGTCTCCGTCTTGGGACACATTTCGTACCACTCGTTACCGTATGCTTTATCTAAGATACATCGTACAATTCCGGTGTTACGGACTCCCCGCCACAACCACTTATTCCCTTTTCTTGGGAATTCGAGCATGTCACAGTCATTAAGCATCTGGTTAAAGCTCAGAAAAGAAGACGTGTTTCTCAACGCACCTCCTTGTTTCTCATGATTTCCAGAAATCTCATTAAAAACTCCGGCAATAATCCATGGGCCGGATCTGGATATACCCATCCTTGTTAACCTTTCCGAGACATATGCTTTTTTTGCCCTTATTGGTTCCCCATAAATGAAAGTTATAAACAATCTTTGACCACATATATCTAAAGATATGTCTATTAAATTTCTAATCTTTGTGCTTAATTTTGAAATTGTAGTTGTCATTATATAATAAAGCCAAACCCCCGCTGCACCCCAATGGCTCCACAGTTGTCAGATTTGTGTAGCCTAGATGCATTTGTATATTTTCTAAAAACATAGTTTATTCTTCGTTTCTGATAAGAAAATAAACTCTCGTTTACAAAATTTCCATAGGTCTCTCAAAACACTTATTGTTACTTTATTTCCTAAACCTTGACAATTCCAACTAAACAAATTTAACTTCATAAAATATTTATTTTAGAGCTTTTCTCTTGCTCTTTAGTTTTGCCCTCTTTGGGCCTTAGTGACTTAGGCGTTTTCCTAGGCGACATCAATGTTTGTTTCCTCTTACTCAATCCTCTTAGTGGCGTAGTAGTTTTAGATCCTACTTTTCCGAGAGCCACTCTTTGTCGTCTATTTGGGGCCCCTTTTGATGCATGAGCCTTGTCCAATAAATCTGCATGTAAATTGACTTGCTCTAGTTCTGACATCTCATTCAAATTTTGCAGGTCATCGGCCAAGTCCAGTTCTCCCAAAACAGCTGCCGTGACCGCATCCGTGAACTCTTCCTCCAAGTCCTCAGCCATTTTTTCCACATCTTTATCACTCAGCTGCAAGGGATCCTCCTTTTGTTCAGCCGCAATATCTGATTCAGCCGGAACATGTACGTGTTGTTGGTCATCATTTTTTGATTCCTCAGCCAACACTTTCCCAGTTTCATTGACCGCCAGTATTTTTTCCTCCTGAAACTATGGCCGACGTACTTTCTTTGCAGACATAGATTCGCCTGTTGTCTCTGCATCCATTACCTGCGAGATGAACATATTTAATGTGTTATTAAATTTATCACTCTTTATCAAATATAAGAACAGATATACCCATACATTCACATGTGTTTGTTTCTGTGATTGCTGGATAAGTAGTCCACGATCCCGCTTACTTCGGGACATGTTACCTCTACCCGAGGGAGCCAAAACAAGTTGGTTTACTCCTTTATTAGGACCAATGACCGCCCCTTTATACGACTTGTTTCTGTCTACTTGTCCTAATTTCCTAGGCACATCCCCAATTGAAACCTTCTTCTCGGTTTTATTTTTGTAACACACTGTAGCCCCGTAAGTCATTCTAAAGCATAAGGTACAATACCCTTCTAGTCTCCTATATTCAAACATAATCTTTGACTCACTACCTTCTTCAAATTCCACTAATGATGAAAATATCAGTGGTTTAGAACATGATATCTCGATAAGAACCTGTCCCTTCCCGACATCGATGCGTATTACAACGCCTAAGGAACTAGCAACCAGGCGGTATACCTCTTCGACCCTATATTCAAATGGTATACCGGTTAGCCTAATCCAAAGCCGGATAACATTTGGGTGATCCGCGTCGGCTAATGATTTCCATGGAGCATAGGAAACCATCCAGCCGTCAAAATTTACCGACCCATTCTCTAAGACACTTCCCATATCGTTTTCAGAATCGAATTCGAACTGAAAACGGCCATTTCTCAGATTTAAACCTCTCACACGCCCAACTAGACTCCAAAACTGTGGCATTCTAAATATAAAAGTATCTACGTTTTGCATCATAGGGTTGAGACAACGCCCCATAAGCACCCTTGAACTCCTAGCTAGCAAATCAGAAGTATCTATTTTAGGAATTTTTATCTTTAAGACTCTAGGAGGTGACTTTGACGTCATCCCCTGCTTAATATGCTCTGATTGCGACATCAACACAGAATGACTAAAGCGACTAGACTTCTTTGCTAAATCAGAAAATCTTAAGTGAGAAGGTTGTGGCTTGTATCGAGAATAAGCTCTCGTTATATAACCCCCAGAACCGATTTTAATTTTTAAAGTTATCCGTGCAATTAGGCTAGAATATTTCCTATATTTATGGGCTTTTAACGTTTTTGAATTATTTCTACTTTGACTTGTCCGAATCCCCGTTATTTGAATTTGGATGCAGGGAACATACCTATTCTCTATCCTCATTGAAATTTTAAGTTGTGATGTCATTAAGCTCTCATATACATTAAATAACCATGTTTTTTATGTTGAGTGCTTATGATTATAATCACATGATAATCCATCCAACGTATGTAGTGAGACAAAGGTATATCATATATTTCCTATGTTCTTTATTTTTTGATGTTTTAGAGAAAAAAAATTAGTTTCTAACTGATTGATGTTTTAGATTATCTCCCATAGGGAAGAAGTTAAACAATAAATTAATAATATTTTAATATAAATTTAATTTTTATTTTAAAATTTTATTTTCTAAAATTAATTGTCCAATAAAAAAATTTCATTTATTAAGAGACTATATCTAAAATCTTCTTGTTAATAACCCTTCTCTTTTTCTCCTACTTTTCTTTAGTTTTTATTTTATTTTTTCATTTAATAATTTTAAGAAACTTTACTTAATAGCTTCCATTGGAGGTGTTTTTAGATTTTCAATGCATATTTGGTTAAATAATTTCGTTTTTAGTTTTATAAAATTTGTGATTTATTTTAAAATTTAATTTAAATAAGTAAAATATAATAATTAAAAAAACTATGTATTGCTTCCTTTGAAGTATGGTCAAATTGAGTATTTATTAATTCTTTGGTCATCATATCAATTGTTATCTTTACATACTTCATTATAAAACGTAATAAAAGAAAAAACAAATTTCTTCTTATCTTTAGAATTGCTTTTAGTGAAAGAGAAAGTGGATGATCAGCACCACCATATCTTCCAAATCAAATGTGAGCTTAATTTAAACGACTATCCAGAAATTGATAAAGAAGTATAAATAATGAAAATTAATCAACCACTTCGTCTTTATGTAGGTAAGATCAACGTCAAATATGAATTTGATTTGAACAATCTGCCTGACGACAAGGATGGTAATGTAGAATGCCGACTAGAGGTTCGAGAAGAGATTAAAGACATGCTAAAAATCTTACTCCCTAAATAATTTTAGATTACATTTTATGTAACTTATTCAGTTTGAGTATGATCTCTTAATAATTAGAATAGTTTTCTAAATTGATTGGTCAAGTAATCATTTTGTTTCATAAAGTATACGAGTACTTGTATTTCAGTACACTAAATTCCAACATATAATAGGATTTTATTATATTCAATGATAAACTAATGAGAATAATAGAGTTATAGCTATAAAATTATTCTGAAAAATTATTGAATAACAATTTCAAAAGAGAAAACGTTAAACCTTAAAAAATGCAAACAAGATTGTAAAAGCTCCTTAACTTGATAAACTAGTTATTACTACTTGTACTAAAAGAGGATCACAAGTCAGCTGAATAGGTAGACACAATTCTCTTTCCAATGTGCTTTTATTAATATGTGGAACCTTGCACCTGTTTGAATCTCCATATTTCATGATCTCAATCATACATGATTGTAGAGTCAAAAAAACCCGATTACCTTTTTTGTCGGATACTCATCATATGATTTTCTTGCCGCAATAACAAGCTCTTCTACCCAAAAAGCTTTTTGTTGAAGTGTCTGGATAACTCAAAAAAATCCAAGGTCCAAAATATTTGAATCTAGTGAATTTGACGGTTGAAACATCAAACGAATATCAAATCCATGTTGTGAAGCAGCTTCTTGATTTTTTTTTGTCTTTTACATCAACATGTGTCTTTGCTATCTTGTTGAATAAAGATAGTTTTCCCAAAATCTTCTATCGACCACTTCTCGCAAATATTTGGAAGAACTCGTTCTATCAAACATTTTTTTATATCCTCTCTCTTGACATAGACCATTGGTTTTAATTCCATAGTTCCCACATTTCTATTTCTACTCTCACTTTGAACTTCTTGCATGGTAACAAAAGGAAACTACCTCAAAACTTTGTGGTACCTTCATGTAGACCTCTTCATCGAGATCATCGTGCAAGAATGCATGAACGTCCATTTGATGAATTCATAACTACGAACTGCGGCTGTAGCAAGGAATAGTCGAACCGTACTCATCTTGTCAACTAGTGCAAAAGTCTCTACGTAATCAATTTCCTCTTTCTGATTATTTCCAAGCACTACTAATCTTGATTTGTATCGTTATAAAGTGCAAGTGAAATTGTTCTTAAGCTTATACACCCACTTCGTTCCAAGAACTCGTTTGACTTGAGGTAAAGGAACTAAACTCCATGTCATATTTTCTTGTAAAGCCTTTATCTCTGTTTTCGTAGGTTTCCTCTATTTTTCATTCAAGCATGCTTTTTTGTAATGTTTAGGTTATGGAATTGTAGCCATTGCTGCAAGATACGTAGTATGTCACAGAGTGAAACATGAACAAGAGACATAATTGTTGAGGGATATCAAGTACTTAACAGTTTGGTCATTGATGATGAAATAGTTATTGTATTTGTAACATACTCACGAAGGTACCTGGTGGTTTCTTTTGTTTTTAGCCGCGACCAAGTTGTTCTATTGAAGGTGGAGAAACAATGGTCACGAGAGCAGTAGGATCAACCGTATATTGTACTGAAACATTGTCTAGTACAGGTTGAGTGGAAACAACTGGAGCAGAAGTTGTAGGTGTAGTCATTTGCGGTGTTGCAAGTGGGGACAGCAGCTGGAGATAAAACCTGCAATCCATCCATTTCATCATTTTTAGAGTCCATTTCACCACTGGATGGAGACAATGCTACATGCAGATATGATGTAGAAGAATTTAAAACAGAGTTTATTGCAAAAAGGGTATTTGTGTTACACAAAAACCACATCTTTAGAGACAAAAAATTCATCATGCTCAATGTCATATATACGCCACCCGTTTGTTTACTTGGATAACCAATGAAGACACAAGAAGGTCCTCAACGTCCTCGCGAAGGTTAAGCGAAAGAGGGATGAAATCCTAAAACATCGAAGTCAAGATGGTGAAAGCAACTCTACTCGTGATTTAAGTAATTTCAAACTTTAAAATTGTTTTTTTTTAAATTATTTAATGAATCTAGTAATTTTTTTTTTTTGCAGTCGACTCCTCGTACTAAATGTCTTCCCTTCGGTCTTGGGAATCTCGTTAACCCTGATGGCTTCCCTACTCGTGTCACGCAAAACCATTTATCAGAACAAGAGCGGGAGGAGTTGACTCAGCTATGAGATAAGTAGGAGGTCATGGAGCGTCAAATTCAGGAAAACAATTCCAAATTCCAAGAATTTGAGAAGATGCAGAAGGAACATATGGTGGAACTCGCAAAATTCCAAGCCATTTTTCAGAGCTTCTCGGCCCTCGAGAATTCATTATCAGATACGCCTCCCGGAAGTTTGACGTAATGGATATAAACAATCAATTGTGTATTACATCTTTTGTATTAAATCTTATATAAACTTTCAGTTATGTGTATAATTTTAAAATTTTTGGTTTAAATTATTTGAAATACGTAATACGGAAACTGCGAAAAAAAAATTATATTTACAAACGGTGGTCGGAAGTGGTTGGTAATTACCGTCAGCTATTGACGGCATTTTCCTACAGTTTTCGACAGCCGTTTTCCGATAGTCTTCGACGGGACAGTCCGACTACTTTCGACGGTTTGTATACGACAGCTTTCAACAACATGCTTTGGACTACTGACAACAATCCAATTGTCGGAAATTGTCCACTGTTACGGACGAAATATTGATTTCTGACCATCTCAAACCCACAACTTCATTTTTGTCAAAACCCGTCCGAAATTGTCATATTCCGACCATTATTGACGGGATATACTGTCAGAATGCGCTATGCATTCTTGTAGTGATGTGAGGTGAGCGAGAGAGTTGTTCAAATTTTCGCGAAAATCAGAGAGAAGTAGGAGAGAGGTTGCTTAATTAAGTAGGAGAGAGGTTGCTTTCTGACGAAAATTGTTCATGTATCCTCAAATGTTAGAAAATCTAATGTGTGTTACTGTAAAAAATACTTCAAACATACTAATTTCATAAAATTGGCTTGCTTTATTATATTCATGAAAACTGCAAGAAAATAACTTATAAAATTATATTCCATTAGAAAATTTCAGTTTTCTTATCAACAATTGCATGGACACAACCATATAAAATTCCTTTATATTATACTAATTATAGGTGGGACAGAAGAAACACTAATACCCGATTCATTAGCTAGAAACTTGGCATAGCTAACCAATTTTAGGGAATGTACATATACTAATTAATGCCATGATAAAATTGTGAACACTACAAGAACAGACGAATTGCAACGCCAATTTGCGATGCCAAAAGTCTATCGTAAAATTTCTATGTTCTTGCAAGATCATTGCTATAAATATTATGCCGATGCAATCGTGTCGCAAAAACGCGACACATTACAGATGTCGTAAAATTGCGACATATTTGCAAGGTTTTTGCAACAATCTAGCTACGTAATTCTATGCCTTGCAAGCGCGAGAAGCTTTTTCTCAGAACTTAAGTAATTCTGCGGTGGTTTTGCGAGAAGCTTTTTGTTTGCGATATTTTTACGATGGCTTTGCGATATCTGATAATGACATCGCAATTCCATAGCATACTTTCTATACTTCCCTATAAATAGCCTTCCATAAGAGTGAATCTTCACACTAAATCACAAACATTAAGAGAGAGAAACAAGAGAGGGAAAAAAATTTGGGAATTTTTTTACTTTTTGGAAATTAAAAATTTCAAAAAAAAATTTAATTGGAAAATGAAATGATGTCGGAACATGAAGTGTTCGCATTACGACGATGGATGTATGATCGAAGAGATATTAAGACCGGAGAAGTGACAATGGAGTTTTGAGATGGACTGCGAGCATTCATAAATCAGGCGGCTACTAACCCTTATAGTCTGAATGACGGTAACATTTTTTGTCCGTGTATAAAGTGTTGAAACAAGAAACATTTGAATATCAGTATGGTGAAAAGACATGTATATAATAGATGATTTACTCATAACTATTATGTGTGGTTTTCACATGGGGAAGGATACAATTTGGATACTAGAAGTAGTAGTAGTACGATTGTTGATGTTGATGATCGACCTAGTCATGATAATGTTAACTTTAGTTATGGCGAAAATATATTTGAAAACTATGATCATCTACAAGGAAATATGTATTATGATATGATTACAGATGCATATCATGGTAATATTCCCGGTATCGTTGAAAATACTATTGAAGTACCTAACGCAGAAGCAAAACAATTTTATGATATACTAGATGCTCCAAATCAAGATATCTATGAGGGATATAAAGATGGTCTATCTAAACTGTCATTAGCATCTAGGTTGATGTCTATTAAAACCGAAGGAAACATAAGTGAAAGAAGTATGAATCAATTAGCTAATGTGCTTAAAGAGTATTTGCCAGAAGATAATAATTTTGTTGAGAGTTATTATGAAATGCAGAAGGTAGTTGCAAGTCTTGGATTACCATCAGAAATGGTTGATGTTTGCATTGACAATTGCATGCTTTTTTGGAAAGAGGATGATAAGTTGCAAGAATGTCAATTTTGTGGGAAACCAAGATATCGAACAACTGATGGAAGGACACATGTCCCATACAAACGTATGTGGTACTTGCCAATCACAAATAGATTGAAACAATTATACCAATCGGAAAGGACATCTTCGACAATGCGATGGCATGCAAAACATATGGTAAAAGATGCCTAGGTTACACACCCTTCAGATGCAAAGGCTTGGAAACATTTTCAAATGTTACATTCTGACTTTTCTAAAAATTTTAGGAATATTTATCTTGGCGTTTACACTGATGGATTTAGCCCATTTGGTTTGTCTAGAAGACAATATTCTCTATGGCTTGTCATATTGACGCCATACAATCTTCAACCGGATATGTGCATGCGGAGCAAATTTTTGTTTATGATTATTTGTAGTGCCATGTCCTTCTCATCCTAAGTGTTCACTCGATGTGTTCCTGCAACCTCTGATTCATGAGTTGAAAAATTTATGACATAGAGGTATTTGCAAGATTACTCGCAACAATAGAATTTCAAGATGCATGTAGTTTTATTGTGGACAATAAGTGACTTCCCAGCGTACAGAATGTTATCTGGATGGACGACCCATAGAAGGTTATCTTTCCATATTGTATGGGTTGGTCTGATGCATTTCAACTAAAACATGGTAAGAAGTCATGTTGGTTTGGTTGTCCTCGTTTGTTTCTCTCCATGCATTATCCATACCGGAAGAATAAGAAATTGTTCAAGAAGAACAAGGTTGTGCGTGTTCCTCCCCTAACACACATGTCAGACAGTGATATATTAGAGCAAATTGATCATAGAGCTCATGAAACTTGTAAACATGGGAGCAATTGGCACAATCCAGGAAATATGTCTGGCGAATATGGTGATTCTCACAACTGGCACAAGGAAAGAGTAAAGATAATTTAAAAGCAAAGTTAGACTTAGCAAAAATATGTGCAAGGCCCAAATTGCATATCACAAGGGATGAAAAACAACCGATTCCAATATTTGGGTTTAATTGGATTTTAGCGGATGTAAAGTTTCCCGATGGTTATGTGTCCAGATTCTCAAAATGTATAGAGCAAGGTAAAAATATCCGGTATGAAAAGTCATGATTGTCATATATTCATGCAGATACTACTTTCTTTTGCATTACTTGAGTTTGTACCGAGTACAGTCCATGAATCAATTACCGGTAGATATTTATTTTCATTATATTAAGTGTAAAAGTGGTTTAAATATATATTAAATATCAACTTTTGTAGGGATCAAAACATTTTTGAGGGATCTATGTATACGAACACTAACAATGGATGTCATAACTCAGTTAGAAGCTAACATTCTAGTGTTGCTATGTAATATGGAAAAAATATTTCCCCCTCCATTTTTTGATGATGGAACATCTTCCAATCCACATACCAAAATAAGCAGCTCTTGTTGGACCTGTGCAATTTCGAAGGATGTACCCGTTTGAGCGATTCATGGGTCATCTAAAAAGAAAGGTTAAAAATCAAGCAAAAGTGGAAGGATTGATAGTTGCTGGAAGTCTGATAGAGGAAACTTCTCATTTCACATCGTATTACTTTAGTTTAACCGTCAAAACGAAACAAACCCAAGTAGGACGATATGATGATGGAGGGGTTGCACCATCATATGTCATTGCGGTTCCTGAAATCTTTAGTCAGATCAGAAGGCTTAGTGGAAAATTAAAGGAAGAGTACTAGGAAAATCATACATATTGTTGTGCAACTCACAATTATATATTGCAAAACTGTGAAGATGTAGGGCCTTTTGAAAGGTATATATATATATCAATTTATTTATTAATTTATTTATATACATATTCTTAATAATCAATATACTTTGACACACAGATACGAGAAGCCTTCCCTAATTTGCTGGAAACATAGTATAACATGTATAAAGAACGTGATTTTGCTAGATGGTTAAATTACTATGTACGTAACATTACATATTAAATATATATAGTTTTTGAAATTAATTTAAAGCTTATATAATTATATATATATATATTTCTTCTTTGCAGGTCATAAATGGGTGTTCAGGCAAACCAAGGCCCCTATGGTTGGTTTATTTATTTTTCAGCATATTATAACAATAATTTAATCATTTTTTGGTAGCAACATTTCCACTGGAAGTATTCTATTACACCTATCATTCACAAGGAATTTGAAGCGGTTTTGAGGAGGCGAATGGGAGATCAAGTTGGACGTTGGAAGGGTAAATGGAAGAAGAAGGGCAACAAAACAATGCCCCAATGACTAAAAGAATTAGTCTAGGAATGTCTGATTTGGTATTGGGAAGATCCAAACTCGCAGAGGAACTGTCGGGCAGCACGATTATCTGATCCAAATGCAGTTGTCTGCATACGCATTGCTCAGGCCAGACTTCCTTTAAAGGCTGAGTCCGCAAACAGGTCAATATTTTAGATTTAATTTATTCCTAAATATTAATTAAATTATATAACACTTAATTCATTTAATATATGTTTTAAAAGAATTTCAGCAAGAGGAATCAGATGATACTCACCCTGATATTCTCAACACCCTGTACCTGAACAAAAGGAACAAGGATGAGGTTTTTGTGGATAAAAAATCAGAGAAGCTGTACAACAATCTTACTGCAAAGTTACTCAGATCGGAGTGATGAGAGCTCTGCATCCGGTGGATTATCCATTGTAGAGAATAACCAAATATATGTCAAGGTAAAATTATTTTAAATTCATTCTCTTATTTGTAGTTCATATTAATTTATCTGATGTTTAGAATTTTTTTAGTTCGCTCCCCATATAAAAGAGAGACTGTTTGGAACAAGTTCCTTATGATCGAGGATTGAAGAGTGTATCTCGCCGCAAGGATTCTATCAATCCTTTGTAGCTTCTAACGATCTGAGAGAGCTTGTCGATCGTCAGACACAAGAGTTAGATCGGACGAACAATGATCTGGATAAGGCAAAAAAGAAGATTCTAACATATGATCAATTGTGGTCTATCATGGCAAAGAAAGACCCGGAATTAGCTGATATGTATGTTACTGTAAAAAATACTTCAAACATACTAATTTCATAACTTGCTTTATTGTATTCATGTAAACTGCAAGAAAATAACTTACAAAATTATATTCCTTTAAAAAATTTCATACTATTTTTCTTATCAACAATTGCATCGACACAACCATATAAAATTCCCTTATAGTATACTAATTATAGGTGGGCCATAAGAATGAAGATTGCTCTCAAGGTAAACGAGGTATGGGAGGCAATCGAATTGGGTGAGGATTCCGGAAGGAAAAATAATATGGCTATTGCTTTATTATTTCAATCAATACCCGAATCTTTGATTTTGCAAGTTGGAGAGCTTGATCAAGCAAAATCTGTGTGGGAAGCAATTATGACAAGATATGTTGGGGCCGAACGTGTCAAAAAAGCTAGACTTCAAACTTTAATGGCAGAATTTGATCGCCTTAGAATGAAAGACTCGGATACGATTGATTCCTTCGTGGGAATACTTTTAGAAATTGCATCAAAAACATCTTCACTTGGAGAAACAATTGAAGAAACGAAACTTGTAAAGAAGTTCTTGAAGAGTTTACCACGGTCAAGATACATACATATTGTTGCTTCTTTAGAACAAGTTCTTGATCTAAAGACAACAAGCTTTGAGGATATCGTTGGGAGATTGAAAGCCTATGAAGAAAGGATTGGATTTGAGGACGAGGAACAAGAAGAGCAAGACAAGCTAATCTATACTCACTATGACGAGGGAAATAGTGGGAGCCGTGGAAGAGGAAGGGCGAACGTTTTGGTGGATGAGGAAGAGGTCGGGGATGATCTGGTACAGATCAAAGTCGTCAATGGAATGATAAGGAACGGGAAAATAGAATCACATGTATAGATGTGAGAAGCAAGAACACTATGCCTAAACTGTCCTGATCGCTTGCTAAAACTTGAATCGAGTATAACTTGTTTCAAGTGTGACAAGAAAAGACATTATGCTGTAAATTGTCCGGATCGAATGCTAAAATTGCAAGAAACCGAGGAGGTGAGTGGTGATGACACACAAAAGGCGGACGTTTTGATGATGAATGAAGTGGTATTCTTGAATGAGAATAAAGTAAATCCGAGCAAGTTCGAAGAAAAACAGGATTCGAAAGGGGTTTGGTACTTTGATAACGGGCCTAGTAATCATATGTGTGGAAACCATGAGTTCTTTGTTTCTATTGATAAGAGTATAACCGGCAAGATTAAGTTCGGGGATGACTCTAGAATTGACATTGAAGGACGTGGTTTTATTTGTTTCATGCTTAAGACCAAAGAAACGAAGTTTCTTCACCATGTTTACTACATTCCTAAGTTGAAAAGTAATATCGTTAGTCCTGGCCAAGCAACGGAATGGGGCTGTGAGGTTCAAATGAAGAAAGATATGTTGATTGTGTATGACCACCTAGGCCAAGTGCTGATAAATTCAACCCGTTCAAGAAATCGACTTTACAAAGTCGTGCTAGAAGCTAAAGTTGTGGAGCAACTACACTTGGTGTGTTCAAAGGAATCTGTGAGATGGGATGCTCGGTTAGGACATGTAAATCCAGAAACAATGAGGTCCATGATCAACAAGGAGCTGGTAGATGGACTACCAAAAATTAATGTCGAGAAGGAGATGTGTGTATCGTGTATCCGTGGGAAACAAGCAAGGAGATCGTTTCCACAAGCAACCAATTTTCGGGCCATAAGACCTCTTGAATTGATACATGGAGATCTTTGTGGACCTGTTACACCTAAAACTCCAGCACACAAGAGGTATGTATTTGTTCTCATTGATGATTACTCTCGGTGTATGTGGACGATTTTGCTTAGGGAGAAAAGTGAAGCTTTCGAGAAGTTTCAAAGTTTCAAGAGTTTGGCCGAGCAAGAATCAAGAGAGACGATCAAGACATTAAGGACGGATAGGAGAGGAGAGTTCATGTCTCTCGAGTTTCAAAGATTCTGCGAAAAGCACGGAATTCAAAGGCATTTAACCGCTCCAAATTCACCTCAACAAAACGGGGTAGTCAAGAGGCGTAATAGAACATTGATGGAGATGACATGGAGCATGTTGAAACACATGAACATGCCGCATGAATTATGGGGGGAAGCAGTCCGACATGCTACCTATCTCATAAATCGAATAGCTACTAGATCGTTGGTTGATAAAACACCCTATGAAGTGTTCAAGGGAAGGAAGCCTAATCTAGGACATTTAAGGGTGTTTGGTTGTGTCTCTTACGCAAGAACTGAAGAAGCGGGTCGAAGGAAGCTTGATGATAGATCGCAAGCCTTAGTACATTTAGGTGTTGAACCAGGCTCTAAGACGTATATGATGCTTAATCCTACTACGAAGAAGATTGTAGTAAGTCGAGACGTTGTGTTCGATGAAGAACGTCCTTGGACTTGGGACGCAAAGGGCTCGGGAATGATCGACGGATGTGATACGTTCGAGATAGAGACGCAATGGGAAGGAGAGGGGCTGCCGAGAGAAGCCGAGGGACATGATCGGCTGCCGAGAGAAGCCGAGGGACGCGATCGGCTGCCGGGAGAAGCCGAGGGGCGCGATCGGTCCTCGGACATTCGAGGAACCGTGGGAGGGGAGCGAGGACCCATACCAGCGTCCTCGTCGAGCTCTCAAGAACCCATGGCTGATGCTTTGGCCGAAGCTGGCGACCAAGGGACCACCGAGGACGAGGAGGATAGCGAGCCGCATCCGAGAAGGTCGACTCGGCCCAAGGTAACCCCCCGACACTTAAGAGACTTTGAACTCTATTTAGCGGAACTAGAGGGAGAACGACTTTTACTCTCAATGAATGATGAGCCTTGGTGTTTTAGTGAGGCTAAACAATTAAAGGTTTGGATAGATGCATGTGAAGATCAGATTCTCTCTATTGAGAAGAATCGAACTTGGGATTTAGTTGATCTTCCTATTGGTGGTAAACTAATTGGCTTGAAGTGGGTGTTCAAGATCAAGAGAAATTCTGATGGAAGCATTAATAAGTATAAAGCAAGGCTAGTGGCAAAGGGATACGTCCAAAAGCAAGGCATTGATTATGACGAAGTCTTTGCACCTGTAGCACGTATTGAAACAATTCGTCTTATCATTGCATTAGGTGCTTCAAAAGGCTGAGAAATTCATCATCTTGATGTGAAAACAGCCTTTCTATATGGAGACTTGAAGGAAGACGTCTATGTAGTGCAACCTGAGGGCTTTAAAGTCGGAGGAAGTGAGGGAAAGGTCTACAAATTGAGAAAGGCACTCTATGGGCTGAAGCAAGCTCCAAGAGCATGGAACGATAAACTAAACAAAGTTCTTCGTGAGTTAAGGTTTCATAGGTGTTCAAAGGAGCCGTCGCTTTATAGGAAGAAAGAAGATGGACATCTAATCATGATTGCCGTTTATGTTGATGATCTCTTAGTTACGGGTTCTGTTTTGAAGTTAGTATTAGAATTCAAAAAAGAGATGGCAAGGGTCTTTGAAATGATTGACCTTGGTAAGATAACGTTTTATCTTGGCATTGAGGTGCATGAAGTCGAAGGAGGCATTATGTTAAGCCAAGAGAGGTATGCTCGGAAAATTCTGGCAGAGACTCACATGGATTCGTATAATGCATGTCATGTTCCAACGGAGATGAATTTGAGGCTGAGTAAAGCGGACAAAGAAAGGAGTATATACGCGATTGAGTATAGAAGAAGTATTGGTTGTCTTAGGTATCTATTGCACACGCGACCAGACTTGTCATATAGCGTTGGAGTTCTAAGTAGATATATGCATGATCCTAAAGAATCACATGGAGCTGCCTTGAAACAAATTTTTAGATATGTGCGCGGTACAACTAAGCTTGGTTTGGTGTTTCGTCAAGAAGAAAGAGTGAAACTGATTGGGTATAGTGACAGCTCACACAACGTGGATATGGATGACGGAAAGAGCACCACGGGTCATGTGTTATACCTAAACAATTGCCCTATAACTTGGTGTTCACAAAAGCAAGAAACTGTTGCACTATCATCGTGTGAGGCGGAGTTAATGGCAGCAACGGAAGCTGCAAAATAAGCTATTTGGTTACAAGAATTGCTCAGAGAAGCTATTGGAGAGGATCACAACAAAACTATACTAAGAGTGGACAACAAATAATCCATAGCACTTACGAAGAATCCGGTATTCCATGGACGCAGCAAACGCATACATACGAGATATCATTTTATAAGAGAATGTGTTGAGAATGAACAAGTGGAGATGGAACATGTACCCGTGAGTGAGCAAAGAGCCGACATTTTGACAAAAGCGCTTGGAAGAATACGATTCAAAGAGATTAGAGATCTTATTGGGGTTGTGGACACAAGCAATCTTAAGCTTAAGGGGGAGAATGTTGGTTAAGTTTAAGATTACTTGTGAACCAAGTTAGTCTTTGGTTAAGTTATGTATTGGTTTGGTTTACTCACTATATCTTTTCTTTATTAGATTTGATTGGTTGATAAGTATATATATGAGATAGATACATGAGATTTAGTAAGTTGAGAGATTTGTGGGATTGTAAGGGTTTTGAGTTATTTTTCCTTGTTGAGATTAATAAGAGAAGGACTTCTTATTATTCAAATTCTTCTTGTGTTCATCGATTTCTTTCTCTAATTTTCGTGGTTGAGATTATTGAAATACTAGACAACCAACACATGAAATGAAAACAGTAATCTTATTAATACAAAATATTAAACAGGAAATAATTCAATAGAATGAGTGTTGAGATCTATTGATCATCATCTTCTATTAAACAAGCAAAAATACAAAAGGATATGCTAATAGGAAAGTACAAAGTAATTTTGGTATTTTGTCTTGATACTCCAACAACAATCGTAAGCGTAATTCTACAACGAAAGATACCAAAACAGGAATATGCAAAGAGTTTATAATCTGTAAACATACAGAGGACCAATTTTGTAAGAGAAGTGTGAAAAATTCATTTTTGGAATCCAATTAAAAAACAAAATAGAAAACTCATGTTCACTCGGATATGAGGATAAAATTACCATAGTTAGTAACTGCTGTCATCGTCATGCCCCATTAATAACTGTTGATTTTTAAAAGAGGAATGTGTTGGACTTTGTAATAATCTTTTCCTCCTTCCGATAATACCTCCTTCCATTCCTTTACCTTATTCAAATCATTGGAGTAGATATCCAGTGTTTTCAAGGAAGTAAGAAATCTCAGCCCATCAGGAAGTGCTTTTAACTTTGGGCAATTGGAAATATAGAGACCATGGAGAAGGGGCATGGAGCCTTCTTCTACTATCCACTCTTCCCATTCATCCAATCTAGATAAGTCTAGCTCCTGCAGCTTAGGAAACCCACCAGCCGAGCAAACCATTCTCCTTCCACAGAAAGCGTTATTTCTTAATTCAACCTCTTGCAACTGAAGTAATTTCTCTAGAATTGGCATCGGATCCTCCTTCAAATAACTATTAGCTAGATTAATTTTTGTGAGGTGAGAAAGGAACTGTTGTTCATCAGGTAACTTTGGCATATATATCCACAAATCCAGCTGTTTGACATGATCACAATTCAAAACAAATCCTTCTTCATCACTCCTGTGAGCAATCCCCTCCTCATTACTATATATCCTAAGATTTTCCAAATGTCTCAATCCACTTACAGATGAAGATAGAGTTTCCACAGTACAACTCCCCCCATTGTAGTTGATTGAAAGATTCACGAGCCTTGTCATTTGGTGAAGATCCTTCACACTGCTATTCTTTGTTGAGAATTTGTTCAACGTCTCCAGGTTGACTAGATTACCCAATTCCAATTTTACCTCATCATCTATTTCCCACGGAAGAGAGAGGTATACCAGTTCTCGCATATCTTTCATGAAATTGGGCATGTACATTGGATATTCTGAGTATACATGCAGGTCTAAATAGAGCAATTTCTTTAGATTCCGCATAGAAGAAGGTAGATAGGATACAATTGTACCAAATAAACTCAAATATCTCAAGTGGATGAGCTTCCCAATGCTAGAGGGGAGCTTCCTTCCTTTAAACTTTGCAAAAGAGAGATCTAAAACCCTCATCAACTGTACTCCTTTAAAGCATACCACTGATGTCATCCACTCTATACTGTCGTACCTATTCCGGATACCCAAGAGTGATCTAAGTTTTGGATTCTTCATTTCCTCCACCTGACTATATGTTTTACCAAACACAACAAGTCTCCGGGCTTTATAAAGAGATTTTGAATTTGTAGTTGACGTGTTGTGCACAACTTGTAGGAAGTTTTCGTCTTCAGCTTTATGCAAACAAACTTCTCTCATCATGTCATGCAAGCGACATGTTCCAAATCTTGAAGTCAACTCATCTCGTTCGGAAATAACCATGTTTCTCTGTACCAGTTCTGCAATGTATCCATCTGCAACATCTCGGATGGTCTCTCCAACGTAATACTTTGGCCTTGGTATTCCATCAGCAGCCCAGTAATACGCCAATTCGTCCACATTTATTGTAAAATCTTCTGGGAAATGGGAAAGGTAGAGGAAGCAATGCTTCAAATAAAGAGGCAGCTCTTCAAAGCTCAGATACAAAATGTGATACACAGAACTGATAGTTTCGTCATCGAAGGTAGTCGCTCCAACGATGTGAGATTTAATATTCCGGAAAACCCTTTTCCATTGACTTAATGTGTACTGCTCAGCTAACAACCCGCCTAACACAATTACAGCCAAAGGCAAACCTCCACAATGCTTGATCATCTGCTTCCCCATCTTTTCCTTTTCTTCCATGTCTTCATCAACCTTACGTTCTACATTAAGTATATAGTAGTATACAAGTACGCAATATTATTAAGTATATCATCATTCTACAAAGATATGGTTCAATTGACAAGAAAATTCTGCTATGTCATGGAGATATTCTAGTCAATTTTGTTAAGGCTAAGAACATCATTGCTTTATATATTACTAGACAACAATCCTCATAAATTGTTACTGAAATCTTACCATTTTCTTCTTTCCTAGGAAATGCTGTCATTTGAAACAGAATCCAGCTGTCTTCGTTGCTTAGATAGTCTGGTTTAAAAATGAAACCTGTTGGATCAACATGTAAAGCCACTTTCTCTTTGCGAGAAGTAAGTAGTATCTTCCATCCTGCAATATATTTTTACTTTTAAGCAAAACAATATATATGTATGATTTTGATGACGATTATAAACATATATACCTTGTTTTGATGGAAACACAGGCTTTATCATGTCCCAGTCTTCTTCTTTCCACATATCATCTAGTACAATCAGAGAATTATTAGTTTCCAACAGTTGAAAGAGCTTTTCCTGAAGCTCGTTTTCGGTCATATTTGAGCCTCGTTGCTCATTATCTTTTGAACTAAGCTTCTGAAAAATCGTCAGCCACACATCTTTCCTTGTAAACTCTTGTGAAATACAAACCCACGCCACTTTATCAAAATGTTTTTTTACCATCTCGTGATTAAAAACTTGTCGAGCAAGAGTAGTTTTACCAAGACCACCCATTCCAACTATAGAAACCACTTGAATGCTATTTTCTTCCACCAAATAGCCAACCAATTTCTTAACATTCTCCTCCAACCCTACAAGATATCTTTCATTACTTGTATGAAAGGTTTTCCGTATCTCTCTTTGTTTCCTTTCTAGACGTTGTACATCCTCGCGGCCATGGACACTCATTTGCTCGACTCCTAAATCCTTCATCCTCACGATCACTTTGGAGATCCTCTCACTTATACTTTCCATTTCTAGAGCAACTCTCCTGCGATCCACTACACTGCGAGGAAGTCTTCTCAGACGTTGCTTTATGCCACTTGGTTTGCTAAGCTCTTTCTTTAGCACAAATGTTTCAATTATATCCTCTGTGTCGAAAGCAATTTCTTTGATCTCTTCCACACACCTTTTCACCCTCTCCATTGTCTGTTTCTTAGAATCTGCATCTTTCAAGAAAGATCTAAGAAAGTCCAACTCAACTTTGAGTTCAGTGAGTTGCTTATCCACACCCTTTATTCGGCCAGATTCTCGAGCAAGGAGATCCCAAACCTTTTCAACTCCAAATGACAATAATGACTCCGCCACAATTTCCTAATTAACAAGGAAACGAAAGTAGTTATGTAATATCACGCAAGATTTACAAAGCAACTATTTAGATGTGAATATATCAAATCTGCAAATCATTCTATACAGAGACAATAATATTAGATTACTACAAATATATATAAAATGTGATAAAGAAATTGCTTCCTTAAAGAACTAAAAATTAGAATAATATGAACATGAATCACCATTTTTCCGGGAATCGATTGTTCGTCAAATCAAGATTTAGAAGAAGAAGGCGATATGTTATGTATGTTTTAAGCTAGAACTGTAATAAAAAAAGATTAAGTACTATAAGAATGGAATCATATCAACCAGCTGTACTGAATTAAATTAAGTGGCTATATATTTCCTATAAGCAATACTTAAATCTATTTATCCCACTTGCAACGTACGACTTATCTTATTACATTGGTAAAAAACAATAAATCAACTTTTCGTAATTTTTTATTTTACTTTGCAGCTTTATTTAATTAAGAACACAAGGAACCTGGTATATCACAAGCTTGATTTCTGGATAATCTTTTAATATTAAGAATAAACAAATATAATTTATGATTTGGATTCAAATGACAAATTATCAGGTATCTAGACATGAAATTTTAAAAATCATTTAGTATTATTGATCTAATTTCGAATAATCTTCTAAATTAAAATTATTCATAATTATTTATAATCTATGGTTCAATATATCCCTTTAATATTATATATCCCTTATATTTTTTATTATTTGATGTTTTAGAAAATAAATTAGTTTCTACATGATTGATGTTTTAGATCATCTCCAATAAGGGAGAAGTTCGTAAACAATTAATTAATAGTATTTTATTTAAAATTTTATTTTCTAAAATAAATTGTGCAGTAAAAAAACTGACATAAGAGATCGTATCTCAAATATCCTTGTTAAGAACATCTTCTCACTTTTTCTTCTACTTTTCTTTAGTTGTTTATTATTTCATTTTTATTTTAATAATTCTAAGAAACTTTAGTTAAGAGTTTCCATTGGAGGTGCTCTTAGATTTTCAATGCATATTTGACTAAATAATTTTGTTTTTTAATTTTATGAAATTTGTGATTTATAATAAGATAATAATTAGAAAGCTAATAATTAGAAAAAACTATATGTATTGCTTCCTTGTGTTGAGATAAGCTTGAAAGAAGAAGCTTGAAGAGCAAGCTAACGAATAGATAAAACTAAGTTGTTATAGTTTATGAGTTATCTAAATCTATATGTATTCCTAAAAGGTTTAGGAATTAGTCTTATCTATAAATAGAGATGTAGAGTTGTTACATACTATTAAGAAATTTGAGAGTCTTTGGTTTTGAGTAAGTTTCCAAAGTTAATAAAGAGAGTAGTCTTTAAAAATTTCTATTGAGTTCTTTCGATTAAAGCCATTAATTGGTATCAGAGCCAAGGTTCACAAGAGAATCGAGAAGAGCGAAACGATAAGGAAATCTTGATCTTTGTCGTGTGAGAATCATGGGAGACAAACAACTAACCACGGTAGAGAAACCAAAGGAAATGAGTTCACCATCAATACAACTTCCGATGCTTAATGCTAAAAATTACAATGTATGGGCAATGAGGTTGAGGCTTACTCTTATGTTCCATAAAGCTTGGGATGTTGTCGAAAAAGGAGAAGCTGAAGGTGATAAAGATGTTTTGGTAATGGTTCTTCTGTTCCAAAGCATACCCGAGAATCTTATATCACAAGTAGGAGATCTAAATACTTCTAAGGAAGTATGGGATGCAATCAAATCTCGATATGTAGGAAGGAGATACGATCGATATCTTTGCTGGTAAACTCTCGGAGATTTCAACGAAGGCAACAACTCTTGGAGAAAACATATCTGAGGCAAAACTGGTCAAGAAATTCATGAATAGTCTACCTAGAAAGAAGTTCATTCATATCATCGCAGCAACAGAACAATTTCTTGACCTCAACACAACAAATTTCGAAGAAATTGTTAGGAGGATGAAAGCTTTTGAAGAGAGAGTTTGTGATGAAGCTTTTGATGATCAAAACAAGCTACTATATACGAATAGGGAAGGACATGGAAGAGGAAAGAGTAGTGGATGAGGCAGAGATGGTGGACGTGGAAAAGAAAGAGGCTGTGGGAGCAATGAAAAGAGAGATATGTCACATGTGACATTTATAGATGCGATAAGAAGGATCACTTTGTTTCGAAGTGTCCGGACAGACTTCTCAAGCTTCAAGAGGCATATGAAGATGATGAAGAAAGTAGAGATGAAACACAAGAGGAAGAAGAATTGTGTATGTATGAAGTTGTACTTCTTAACGAGAAGAATGTAGAACCGAGAAAATACGAGAAATCTTTTGAAGAAGATAAGATTTGATATTTGGACAATGGTGCAAGTAATCACATGACTAGTCTCAAGAATTACTTCTACAAGCTCGATGAGAAGATCACATGAAAAGTTAAATTTGGAGATGATTCACGAGTTGACATTAAAGGAAAGGGTTCGATTTTGTTTCAAAGCAAAGGTGAGAAACAAAAGGTCTTGAATAATGTCTACTATATACCAGAGTTAAGAAGCAACATTATTAGTCTTGGACAAGCTACAGAATCTGGTTGTCAAGTCCAAATGAAGGGAGGATACCTACACTTGTTTGACAAAGAAGGAAGTTTAATGATAAAAGCTTTGAAGTTGGAAAATAAGTTGTATAAGGTATGTTTAAAAGCCATGACAATTAGGTGTTTACAAGTTGAAAAACTTAGTGAAACTTCAAAGTGGCATGCGAGATTTGGTCACATAGGAATCAAGACTTCGAAGCTTGTGAGAAAGAAATGATTAGTCAAAGGATTACCAGAGATCAAAGATGAAAGCAAGACTTTTTCTTCTTGCATACTTGGGAAACAAACAAGAACAAGTTTTCCGAGCAACACAAAAGCTTGAGCTAATTCATGGAGACTTATGTGGACCAATCTCTCCACCAACATCTGCAAAGAACAAGTGCATGTTTGTTCTTATTAATCATTATACATGATACATGTGGGTTTTTCTTCTGAAAGAAAAAAGTGAAGCATTTGAGAAATTTCAGAAATTCAAAGTTGATGTTGAGCAAGAAGTAGATGTTGCAATCAAAACTTTCTGAACTCATAGAGGAGGGGAATTTGTTTCTCAAGAATTCTCAATGTTTTGTGAAAAATGGTGTTAGAAGACATCTTACGACACAATACTCTCCACAACAAAACGGTGTTGTTGAAAGGAGAAACCGAATCATAATGGAGATGACTTGAAGCTTACTAAAACATATGAATTTTCCAAAATACTTATGGGCAGAAGCAGTAAGGCATGCCACTTATCTCATCAATAGAGTTACAACACGAGCTCTTAAGGATCAAACACCGTATGGAGCTTTCAAAGGAAGAAAACCTAATATTTCACACATTCGAGTGTTTGGATGTTTAGGTTATGCAAAAATCGATGCCTCCCATCTTAAGAAGCTTGATGATAGGGCACAAACTTTGGTACATCTTGGCACAGAACCTGGATCAAAGGCTTATAAATTGCTTGATCCGAGAAACCAAAAAATTGTTGTTAATAGAGATGTCATCTTCGATGAATACAAGAGTTGGAATTGGAAAGGGCAAGATCATGAAGTGAGTTCGGATCTGATCAGTTTTGGAGATATTAAAACTGATACACTAGAAGATGAAAACATCATTGTTAAGGAGGAAGAGATTGATGATGAAGAAATTAATGATAAAAATGATGAAGGTGTTATAGACGAGAATCTAGAACAAGAATAAACCAAGTAATATTGAAGATTATGTTTTGCTAGCTGAAAAGGAAGGAGAATGGCTTCTACTTGCGTTAGATGAAAAGCTTTCAAATTTCGAAGATGCAAAACAAGAGAAAGTTTGGATATAAGCATGTAAAGCCGAGATTTCATCAATTGAGAAGAACAAAACGTGGACGCTTGTAGATCTTCCTTCAGGAGTTAAACCAATTGGTTTGAATTTGATTTTTAAGATCAAGAAAAACTCCAATGGAAGCATAAACAGGTACAAAACTCGGTTATTTTCCAAGGGATATGTTCAAAAATATGGGATAGATTATGAACAAGTTGTTGCACCAATAGCTAGGGTCGAAACCGTGAGATTTTTGATTGCTCTTGCAGCTTTAAACAATTGGGAAATTCATCATTTAGATGTAAAAACAGCTTTCCTTCATGGTGAGTTAAAGGAGGAAGTATATGTATCACAACCGGAAGGATTTGTTTCAAAAGGAAAGGAAAGGAAAGTCTACAAGCTTAGCAAGGCACTCTATTGTTTGAAACAAGCACCAAGAGCATGGAATTATAAGCTGAATAAGATCTTGAAAGAGTTAAACTTTGAGAGATGTACGAAGGAGACTTTTTTATACCGCAAGATAGCTAAGAATCAACTCTTACTCGTGGCGGTCTATGTTGATGATCTTCTCGTTACAAGTTCAAGTAGTAAACTGATTCATGAGTTCAAAAGAGATATGTCAACAAAATTTGAGATGAGTGATATTGGGAAGTTGACTTATTATCTAGGAATAGAAGTATTACAAGAGAAGGATCAAATTATTTTGAAACAAAAGAGATATGCAAAAAAGATTCTTGAAGAAGCACAAATAGATGAATGTAATGCTTGTCAAATTCCGATGAATTTAGGTCTAAAGCTTTCTAAGTCACAAGAAGAGAAGATCATTGAAGCAAATGAGTATAGAAAAATCATTGGATGTCTTCGATACTTGCTTCACACACGACCCGACTTGTCATATTCGGTTAGTATACTTAGTAGATATATGCAAGATCCTTAAGAATCACATGGTGCAGCCTTGAAGCAAGTATTATGGTATCTTAAAGGGACTCTTACTTTCGATCTTGTGTTTGAAAAAGGAAGCAAAGGATTGGAAGGTTATTGTGATAGTAGTTACAATGTGGATATCGATGATGGAAAGAGTACAACGGGACATATCTTTTACTACAATGATTTTCCTATATCATGGTGTTCACAAAAGCAAGAGATAGTTGCTTTGTCTTCATGTGAGGCTGAATTCATGGCAGCCAGCAAAGGAGCTAAACAAGCTATATGGCTACAAGAACTCCTTGGGGATATCACGAGCAAAAGGACTTCAAAAGTTCAGATTTATGTCGACAACAAATCAGCTATAGCCTTAACCAAGAATCCAGTATTTCATGGTAGAAGTAAGCATATACACAAAATGTTTCATTTCATTCGTGAATGTGTCGAGAATGAATTGATCGATGTTGAACACGTTCCGGGAAGCTATCAAAAGGCGGATATACTAACTAAAGCCTTAGGAAGATTGAAGTTCAAAGAGATGAGAGATCTAATTGGATTTCAAGACACAAGAGAGACTTTCAAGCTTAAGGAGTAAAATGTTGAGATAAGCTTGAAAGAAAAAGCTTGAAGAGAAAGCTAACGAATATATAAGACTAAGTTGTTATAGTTTAGGATTTAGCTAAATCTATATGTGTTCCTAAAAGGCTTAGGAATTAGTCTTATCTATAAATAGAGATGTAGAGTTGTTACTTATTATTAAGAAATTTGAGAGTCTTTGGTTTTGAGTAAGTTTCCAAAGTTAATAAAGAGAGTAGTCTTTAAAAATTTCTATTTAGTTCTTTCGATTAAAGCCATTACCTTGAAGTATGGTCAAATTGAGTATTTATTACTTCTTTGGTCATTTCATCGATTGTTATCTTTACATACTTGATTATCAAACGTAATAAAAGAGAAAACAAATTTCGTCTCATCTTTAAAATTGTTTCTAATGAAAGAGAAAATGGATGATCAGCACTTCCATGTCTTCCAAATCAAACGTGAGCTTAATTTAAACGAGTATCCAAAAATTGAAAAAGAAGTAGAGATAATGAAAATTAATCAACCACTTTGTCTTCCTGTAGATAAGATCAATGTCAAATATGAATATGATTTGAACACGCTGCCTAATGACAAGGATGGTAACGTAGAATGCCGACTAGAGGTTCGAGAAGAGATTAAAGACACGCTAAAAATCTTACTCCCTAAATATTTTTACACTACATTTTATGTAACTTATGTAGTTTGAATATGATCTATTAAAAATTATAATAGTTTTCTAAACTGAATGGTCAAGTAATAATTTTGTTTTCATAAAGTATGCGAGTACTTATATTTTAGTACACTATATTACAACATATAGTAGAATATTTTTATAGTCGATGATAAACTTATGAGAATAATAAAATTATAGCTATAAAATTATTCTTAAAAATCATTGAATTACAATTTCAGAGGACAAAACGTTAAACCTTAGAAAAATTCAAACAAGATTTTAAAAGCTTCTAAACTTGATAAACTAGTTATTACTTCTTGTATTAAAAGAGAATCACAAGTCAGCTAGATAGGAAGATGCCATTCTTTTCCAATGTGATTTTCTTAATATGTGGAATTGTGTACCCGTTTGAACCTCCAGATTTCATGATCTCAATCATACATGAGTGTAGAGTTACAAAAATCCGATTAGTTTTTTTTGTCGGATACTCATCATTTGATTTTCTTGCCGCAATAACAAGCTCTTTTACCAATTTCGGAAAAAACTTTGTTGAACCGCATGGATAGCTCGAAAAAGTCCAAGGTCCAAAATATTTAAATCTGGTGAGTTGGACGGTTGAAACATCAAACGAATATCAAATCCATGTTATGAAGCAGCTTCTTGAAATTCTATGTCTTTTACATTAACATGTGTTTTTTCATTATCTTGTTGAATAAAGATAGGTTTCCCAAAATCTTCTATCGGCCACTTCTCGTGAATATTTGGAAGAACTCGTTTTATCAAAAAAATTTTATATCCTCTCCCTTGACAGTGACCATTAGTTTTAATTCCATAGTTCCCACATCTGTATTTCTACTCCCTTTTTGAGCTTTTTGCATGGTAACAAATGGAAACATACCAATTTTACCAAAACTAGTATATTAGTATCTTAATTAAAGGACTGTATGTGAACCAAAATTAAACCAAACGTCTATTTAGAATATAATTAGGTTAAAGAACAGACTTCAAACTAAAGTCTACTTCGAGTTCTGGTCCTTAACCGAAATCTGCCTCTGATTGATTTTATTTTGGATTAGAAATTTTGACATAGATATAAAAAAGACAAGAACCTAGCCAATGTCTCTCCTTCTCCATCGTGACTCTAATCTCCTTTCATGTCGGTGTCTCCAACTTTGATCTTTGTCAGCGGCAAACAACCTCCCCTCCGGTAAATCAATCCTCTATTATCCATCTTCTCGGCATCTATTGTCCATCTTCTTCGATTATCTTCTTCTCACTTTTTTCCATTTTTTGCATGTTCTTCTGTTTCTTTTTTTTTGCAGGTGAATCTGATAACATGATTTTTACTATATTGTCAAATCCTATTATACTGAGATATCGATGTACGATAAAAGGTATCAATCCAACCGAGAATGTAATTATCAATCGGGATGCAGTCAACTGTTCTAATCCAAGCCAATTTGGGTGAATATGTTTTTAAAAATCTAGTCTAATTAAACACAAGATTAATCGAGCAATGAAATAAACGGAGTAAACTACAGTAATCAAATCAAATCAAAACAATTCAATAAGATCTAAGCAGTAGATATACCAGGTGCAATATAATGAGAAGATAGGTCCTGAGAAACGGGTATCACGGAGCAGTGTATAACTTAAATCAACTGGGATATGACAACACTTAACAGAGCGGATCTCTAAGCAACAAGACACAAGGTATTGAATCCACTCTCGTGGCAAATAAACTCGACTAAATTAATAACCGACCTTATCGCCATAGGCGTTTGAGAACTTAAACAACATAAATACACAACTCAATTTGCGCTAAATCACACCGCAGACGTTCGATCTCTCGAGCTAAGAGTGTGAATCTCTGAGGTTGGTTCAGTTAGATGTTTTACCAACACCTATTAGGTGCTAAAACGTCTCAAAACACGCTTCTGTTGATCAGAATGAAACAAGTGATGAAAGCACCTAATATTTCCAACCCTCAAGACACTTAGAACCCTAACCCATCCCCAAGAGCCATATGTAAACTACTTAGAATTCATGACATAAATGTTCACAGTAAAAATTGGAGTAGATGAGATTACAAATAAACTTAAAGTAGTATGATGAACAAGATAAAAGGGATATGAAGATTGCATTCAAAACAAATTTCAAAAGCTTAAAGTTGCTTGCGTCTAGGGATTACAAAGAAAATGGCTGCAACTAAAGAGTCGTAAGAAAACCTAGATAGATTCATTCTTGCAGTCTCTAAAAATATAAACTAATTCCCAGCACGCAGTGGGCTTCAGGATTAGTCTCGCCCAAATATCTGAAAGGCCTACTTTGTAACTTGACCACCAGCTCGAGTGTGTGTAGACTCGAGCACCTGCTTGTTTGACTCGAACTCCGCCTGTAATGGGATTAGACTCCAGCTCAGCCTGGAGTGGGATCAGACTCGAGCTCCGCCTACAGTGGCATCATACTCGAGCTCTGCCTGGAAAGGGATCAGACACGAGTCTTCCTAGACTGGGACTAGACTCGAGTCCCGCCTGGAGTGGGATCAGACTCGAGCTCTGCCTGGAGTGGGAGCAGACTCGTGTTCCGCATGTATTGGGAGCAGACGTCACACGCTGCTCGAGTGGAATTGGACTTCAACCAGCTCCTCACATCCTTCATCATGTGCTTGTTCTGAATACTGCAAATTATGCTCTAAAAGTACCTGGTATCACTCCTTATGCATATATGTGCTATGCATGACACAAATTGTGTATTATTAACCTATTGGACTCTAAAGTGATGATAATTGTGTGAATGTAATGCATATCAAGCTAAATAATGCGTCTAACATATGCTAACCTATCAGAAACAGATAAAAAATATATGATTTGTTTTCTTTATCTAAGATGTAAAAGTACGATATGTTTTTATGGTTCCATATCAAATAAAGTTAGTTAGTGGAGTTAGATTTGTAAGATTTTGTGGGAATTTTTTAGTGGATTTAGATTTATTTTCTTACAAATATGTCTTTTTTTTTGTTTGGTTTAGATTAGATGGGTTTTGCTCGAGAAGATTAAGTAATACAAGGTGTGAATGAGATTCTATTAAGGTTGTGATTCTAGCTTGGTTGGGACCTTATTTAGGATTCAAAATTATGACCCTTGTTTTTAATGTTTTATCTAGTTTTTGGTGATGAACAAATGATGTATTGTTTTATGCTCTTGTTAATTCCAAAAGCAACATTGAGAAGAGTGTGTTGTATGTAATACTTGTTCACATGTATGCATGTAAGTCAACTCAAAACAGAGTAATCAATATATTGTACTTAGCTCATATTCTAGCTAAGTATGACTTGTGTTTGATTCTTTTAATGGTGGTTGTCCAGCGATTAATGGTGGTTGTTTTGGTAGTTCTTTGTAGCTCCTATTCTATTTGGTCATTGTATTATATATGTTCATTATTTTCTCTTTTAATCGCATATAGATTTGTTTCTGGATTGATACTTATAAAGCTCTATACTAGCTTTTTGGAGGCTTTGTAGATGAGTTCATGCCATTAATCACATAAGCTAGAACATAACACAATACTAAATTAGATAGACCATAAATATGAGATAATGATCTCTATTGATGAATTGTTTTACTTTCATCAAAGCTCTCCTTGTTTTTATCATCTAAATATGCTTTTTTCTTCTCTTTTAAGCAGGTTGTTCATGGTGGAGTAAATATTATTATAATCTAAAATGTGTATGGTATTTCATTCACTATTTGATGTAGTGAAGCGTATAATCAAAGCCAAATGACAAGCCAAAACCATATGAAGACGTCAAACTGAAGTTCACTTTGAAAGCAGACTTCATGTGAAGTATGCATCATCACATACTTCCCGTGAAGTCTGCATTATCAGAGACTTCACGTGAAGTATGCATTATCAGAGACTTCGGGTGAAGTCTACTTTTAAATTTTTTAATTTGGAGTTAAATTAATTTGTGCTAAAACAACAATTCAATCATGTTTAGATTTTAACCTCCATTTAAGGGAAACACCATTCTTGTTAGTCTTATTCATGCTTTTGCTCGTATGGTGGTTGTTTTGAAATTTCTATTGTAAGTTAGAAATCATACTTTACTATTCAAAGGAAATCGGTAAGATATTCAAACAACATTTTCAAGAATTTTTTTATTAAGTTATTGAAATAAAATTGGCATAAATAGTTAAAATGAAGAAATAACACAAGTTTATTCGAGATATAGGAGACCAAAAATTTATACCGACATTTTCAAAAATTTCCTTTGTTGACTTCACATACATAAACATATAAAAATTTGTAGACTTCATACCGACGCATATTTCATATGAAGTCTACATACCCCATTCTCAATAAACACACCTAATTGAACCATTACCTGAAAATAAGCATATCCAAACCACATTCGTTGAACATAAACAACTAAACATATAGTTAATTAATTAAAAAAAAGAGACTTCAATTGAACTCTACTCTATAATATAGAGTAAACTTTGGGGCCAGTAGACTGCATTGAAATCTACTTATATAAGCTAACTACCTACATTGTTTCTAAAATTTACGCAAATTTGGCTATAATATGTAATGATGTTAAACTTGTACATAAGCAAACTAAATATCAAAACAAACGTAGAAAAAAATAAAAATATAAAAAAATTATGACATGCTTAAAATGCATTTTTACAAAATTAGCGTTGCAGACTTCACTTGAAGTCTACTTATGAAGTCTCTCAGATTGCAAAGTAGAATTCAATTGCTGTCTACTGTTACAAGAGTAAACTGGAAAGGAAGTCTACTGTTTAAACACGCAGACTTTATTAGGTTATTTTTTTGTAGTTGACCAAATGTTGACTTTTTGTAGTAGACTTCATGAGAAGTGTGCTATAAAATGGGTTAGTTTTGCAATTGACCAAATATTGATTATTTTAAACTGAAGTCTAATAATCAATAATATACTTTAGTTGGAGTTTGCGGTAGTATCTATGAAACTTATCTATTTCTACAGACTTCAGCTGAAGTCTACTCGAAAAAGTAGGGTTTAGTCTTGCAATTGACTAAATTTGACTTTTTTAATGAAGCTTACTTAGTAAGTCTGCGTCATTTGTAGACTCTAATGAAGTCTTCTCAAAAGTAAGAGTAGACTTCATTGCAGTGTACTTTATTTTCCTAAGTACTTGACATTTTAATATTAGATAGTAGACTCTCGATGAAGTTTGTGGGTTACACAGACTTCTATTGAAGTTTGCGCCTGAAGTCTACTTTTTCGAGGAAGTTTACAAATTTTTGGTCAATATTTACTATTTTTGGTCAATTGCAAAACTATTCCCCTAAACATAAAGTAGACTACAAATGAAGTATGCCGCTAAAGTCTATTAGGGAAATTTTTCCAAATACATCATATGATATCTACTCTCTTTGAAATTTCAAAATCTACAAGCACTTAGATAAATTTGAGCTAAGATCATGTTTACCTTTTTTGTATGCCAGAAAGTTGTAATAAACTTTAAACCATTACTCTTAGCTTCAAACTTTAAACCAGTACTTTAAACATTTCACAATGTTTGATCATCTTCTTATCTTCTACTATTTCTTATTGGACAGTGAATTCTAGTAGTAATTGTAGAAGTTTGACTGTTGAAGGAACTCTCAAAGTAAGGAAATAAACGTAGCTAGTTCATTTAGTATTAAATTATAATCTCTATCAGTCGTTTTTAATTTACTCTATTAGCAATTTTAGTATATTTAGTGGAAATTTAATTGAAAATCATAGAACTATCTAGTAGGACGATTTATTTTATTTTTTATTAACATTGAAATACAGTTGACTAGCGCATTAGCCAAGTTTCTATATGATATAGATAGTAGAACTAGATTGATGAATATGTACGTGTTCCTATTTTTACTGGAATTACATTACCAAATGCCACTAGAAAGTCATTTGCGGATGATTTATTCTTTATTATAAATTTTAGCATTTATCATAGATATCGTATACAGATAAAACACAACCTAGTGTGGAGCAAAATTCAATAAATCTGCTTACATAAACAACAAAATAACAAAATAAATAAAGCCTTTAGTATAGACATGGATACTTAGATGACCAATAAGATAAGTGATACGCTACCGTCGCTTATAAAAAAACTACTTTGAACTCGCTATAAGATTACAAAAATTTCTATTAAATCTTCTTATCATTCATAGGAGCACAAAACTTGTAAAAATAAAGTTTTTTACAAAGTGTCTCAATTCACTTGAATATGAGAAAATAAAGAGTTTCGATAGAGAGTGCTCTGAGCCATTTCTGCTCTGTAATGGCTGATATCAGGATCTATCCATTTCCAGGATTTACTCAATTCAAAAAATGAAATGTGATTGACTTTGTAGTAATCTTCTCCTCCTTCCAATAATATCACCTTCCATTGCTTTAACTATCCGAATTATCTATATCGATATAAAGTTTTCTCAAGGAAGTGATGAAACTCAATCCGTCAGAAAGTTTTAACTTTGGACAATCCTTAATATAGAGACTATGAAGAAGGAGCATTGAGCCTTCTTCTACTATCCACTCTTTCAATTATTCTTGTCCAAATAACGTTAGCTTCTCAAATTGAGGAAACACAGTGGCGGAGTAAACCATTCTCCTCCCACAAAAAGATTTATTCCATAAAGTAACCTTTTTCAACTGATGCAACATCCCTAGAATTGGCATTGGATCCTCCTTCAAACGACACCCAAGTAGATAAATAATTGTAAGTTGAGAAGGGAAGTGATGTTCATCAGGTAACTTTGGCATATGCACTTCTAACTTCAGTTGCTTGAGATGAGCAATCCAGAAAAAAATGTCTAATTTATTAATTTTAACTAGAACTCTTGCTAAAAAGATAAGTACTATAACAATTGATTCTTTTATCCGACGACCAGCTGTGGTGTTAAATTGAGTGGCTATAAAATTTCTTATAAGCAATTATGGAGGCCATCTTATCACTTATAGCCCACTTGCGACATACGACTTGTCCTATTACATTGGTTAAAAATGAAAATCAGTTTATCGTACATTTGTTTACGGTAACATTATTTCACAATATTTGATCATCTTCTTAAGCAACTCTCAAGGTAAAAAATTAAAATTTTTTTTTTGTCAACTAGCCTATTGACTTATAAATCCTGCTTCTACTAGTGCAGATAGAGGTTCGATCTCTGGTGCCATGAGGATTTGTAAAATGACTCCACATGTCCTCGGCAGGTAAAAAAATAAATTTTGGTAGTTGATATAGTATTTAATTATAATCTCTATCAGACGTTTTTATTTTAGTCCATAGCAATTTTTGTATATTTATTGGAAATTTAATTAAAATCATTGAATCTTTTGTAGGATGATTTGTTCTTGATTATAAACTTAATCATTGTCATAGAAATCATATACAGATAGAACACATTTTAGTGTGGAGCAAATTCAATGAATCTGATTACATAAACAACAAAATATCAAAAGTAATAAAGAATATTATTATATCAAAAATATAATAATACAAATAGTATATAACTATCTTCTCGATTCTTCTATTTGTAAGCTATATATATATATATCGCCTGTTATACATCAATACAAAACACCATCTTATCATTCCTACATGGTATCAGAGCAGGTTAAGATCCTAAAACTAAAATCCTAATTATATTTTTCGGCGCTGTCACATCTCTTCCTCTTCAAACTCTCACATCAATTTCTTCATTCACCATGGGAGATACAACATCATCACACGAGAGGAGTGGGAAACCTTAGCCAAGATCTACGACAATCCGTCTCAAGGTCATGTTAAACAACTTTGCAAACAGCTGAAATCAATAACCAAGGGCAAGCAATATGTAGCTGACTATATGCGGACCATCATCAACAAATCTAACCAACTTGCATTTCTTGGATCAGTCATACGACATGAAGATCTACTCGATCTTATTACCGAGAGCCTTGACGAGGATTATTGACCGGTTGTGGATCTTGTCAACGGTTGTGACACTCCTATCTCCATTGATGATTACATGAGAAGCTCCTCAGTCGAGAGAATGTGTTGTCACTTCTTGCACCAACACCGAACTTTACTCCTCCGATTTTGGCCAATCTAGCACAAACAAATCCCAACGACAACTATGGTAATCGCTCTTCTTCTAATTATCAACATAACAACAGTAAAAATTATGGCAGAGGAAGATAAAACAAGGCAGAGGATATCAAGGGAGATGCCAGATTTGCGGAATACATGGACTCAGTGCAAGGACGTGTAGGCAAATTGCTGCTCCACAGTGACCTCAACCACAAGGTTACTAGCGTCCTCCAGCTCAACAACAACATTGGACGCCTCCACCGTCAACGTCTCAAAGACCATGGCAACCTTACTCTCAAGCTCCTTGGTTACTCGGTAGTGGTGCTTCCCACCATATTGCTACGGATCTAAGAAATATGACCTTACAAGGTTCATACAATGGCAGTGAACAAGTATTTGTTGGAAACGGTGCAGCTCTTCCAATCACTAACAATGGTTCTTCTACTCTTCCTTCTAATATTAAGAATCTCATTCTTGATAATGTTCAGTGTGTCCCTAGTATGAAGAAGAACTTGATCCCGGTGAATCATTTATGTTGCACTAATCATGTTATGGTTCAATTGTGTCCAAATACTTTTCAGGTGAAGGATCTTAGCACGGGGCCAACATTAATCAACAGTCGAGCTAATGTAGGGTTTTGTGAGTGGCCAATGATTCCATCTGGAACAACGTCCACTACAAGAGAACATTAGTTTATGGACTATTTTTTACAACGTTTTTGAGACGTCGTAAAATTGGGAGGTATTTGCAACTCCCTTACGACGTTTTGAGATTTCGTCATAAAGGAGTGTAAGAGTACAACAAAAATTTACGTTGTAAACAAGTCGGTATTTTACGACTCCTTAACAACGCTTTCCCATTGCTCAAACAATTCGTTGTTAATTAGTCCCTAAGTTGCAACTCTTTTACGACCTCTATAATTTACTTCGAATTAACATTGAATGTCAAAGTAGGTAAACACGTTTTTCTTGTTATGTAAAAGTTTTAAATAAAATTTAAATTTGGAGTTGTAAAGGTGTTGTTAAATTAAAACAGAGTCATTATTAAGATTAAAACTATTAAGCACCTAATTAAATAAATTTTAAAAATAGGTAAGTGATTATCATTTTGTAAGATTAATCCTTTGAAACAGAAAAAATAAATCATTTAGCAAGTGATAAGTCTGTTAAAAGTAGATCTATTTAAAGGTAGATCTATTTATATATTCAGAAATTACAGCGAAAATTATAGTAATTTGGTTAATGAACCAGTCAATTGTGGTCAATGTTAATATTATTTTTGTCAACTTCAAATTATATTGAGTCACATCTATCCGGTCCAGTAGTCAAATTATTGCATAATGTAGCCGAAGTGATTCGATCTCTGGCTATGCAAATGCACTATCTTTAATGGATTTATCGTCTCCGAGTAGGGTAAGAACCATTTACGATCAATGTTAATATCGACATAAAAAAATTAATCCTTGAAAAAGAAAAAAAGAAAAAAAATCCTTATTTGCCGTATTTAATTAAATATTATTGGAATGTCTTTTCTCTTATTCTGTTCTTTAGGTTTAAGAGGTTTACAAAAAAAAAGCAGAATGAAAATTTCAAAACAGAGTTTGGTTGGTTAGCTGATCCAGCCGTTTTTCTTGGAGTTCACTTAAATCACTGTGTAATCTGATCTCTGTCTCTACATAATGAAGAGATTCGCGATTTGCTGCTTCTCAAACGTAATTCACAAGAGAAGAATTCGAAATCCAGACAAGGTTTGTCTTTCCCCCCCCACCAAAAATGTTTGAATCTTTCTGTGTTTGTTTCGAATTTTCATGTAACGTATTTGCCAATTTCTCTTTATTTCATCTGGGTTAGATTTTTTCTTTTTTGGTTTTGTTCTCTGTAAGCAATTGAGAGAAAGCATGGATATTTCGAGAAAAGACAATGAAGAAGTGAGTGTTTCGATTTCTTTTCCATATGTTCCTTACTTCGTACTCAAGTCTTATTCATCTTTAAATTTCTTCATTTTTAAGTTAATACTTTTGAATCGTTAATCTGATCTCTCTCTGCGTAATCATTTATTGACCAACCTGCTAAACAGAATAACAACAATGTGCCGTCAAATATTGGTTCGCACCAATGTGATTGTGAATCATGACTTCTCCTCTGGGATGCATTCATGGCATCCAAATTGCTGCGAGGCCTTTCTTGTCACCGCGGAGTGTAATGCCATTCACGGTGTGTCAAACTCATCACAATGCGATTACTATGTAGTCGTTACTAACAGGAAATAAACATGGCAAGGCTTGGAGCATGACATCACAAGCAGAGTAAAACCTTGTTGTCTTTATAAAGTTTCTGCAACTGTTGCTGTCTCTGGACCAGTTCAAGGATTTGTAGAGGTTATGGCTACATTGAAGCTCGAAAACCAACAATCGCCAACAAACTATCAGTTCATAGCAAAGTAAGGTCTTTTCACTTACATATACAATTTCATAATGTAGACAAAAGAACAACATCTGATATTGTATTAGCAGAACTTGTGTCTTCAAGGAGAAGTGGGTGAGACTAGAAGGCATGTTTTCGTTACCAAGCTTACAAGAAAAAGTTGTTTTCTATTTGGAAGACCCTTCACCTGGGATTGGAAGGGCCTTCACCTGGGTTTGTAATCAATCATATTGTCCTTGATTGTTTGTTTCCTTTGCTCTTGGATCTACATGTTAGTAGAGAATTATTCTTCCAAATGATTCTGCTACTTCAAGATGTTTTGTACTTAACAAATTTTCAAAATCACGTCATGTTTACTTTTCTAATAATGTGGTTTTTAAAGCTGGAAAGAAAAGAAGAGCTTGTTACTGCTGAAGATGAGAATGTTGTTGTGAACCCAAACTTTGAAGATGGACTATAAATAACTGGTCTGGCAGAAGCTGCATGGTTGTATTGCACGACTCAATGGCTGATAAAAAGATAGTACCAGAATCCGGGAAAGCTTTTGCTTCGGCACAGAACGGACGCAAAACTGGAATGGTATTCAGCAAGAGATTACAGGGAGAGTTCAGAGAAAACGCGTCTATGAGGCAACATTGATTGTTCATATATATGGTAACAATGTTACAAATGCTACTGTACAAGCTACTCTATGGGTCCAGAATCCAAATCAGCGCGATCAATACATTGGGATTGCCAAGTTAGTTGCTTTGTGTTTCTCATTCTGATACTTTTGAATCATGGTAAAATGCTAGATTTATTTTGCTCCACTAACAGTGGGCAGGCAACAGATAAAGAATGGATACGAGTAGTCATTTACATTGAAGGTCCACCTTCAGGAACTGATATTCTCCTCAATAGCTTAACTGTGAAGCGCGCCGAGAAAATCCATCCTTCACCGTCCCCATCTTTTGATGTTAGTCCAGAGATCCATTTCACATTTTCACTGCAGTAAAATCCATGTGATTGTTTCAAATTTCAGTTTCTATATGTGAAGAAATGTTTTTTAAAAAATAGCTTATGATATCATGTAGACACTACAAGAAAATAGGTGATTTGCGAGGCAATTTTGCGATGCCAATTTTCCGTTGCAAAATTGCTAGGCGTTTGCAAGGCCCTTGCGATACAAAATCTCGCCTCGCAATGGCGTTGCAAGTTTGCGAGGCCAAAAGAGTCTCGCAAATTTTCTGATGCCATTGCAATGTGTTTGCAATGGCCTTGCGAGGCGGGTGTCTGCATCGCAAAGGCATCGCAAACCTGCTATGCTTTTGCGATGCGAGCAGCAACCTTGCAAACCGGAGAAGTGTATAACCGACTTGTTTATGACGGTGGATGTATAACCGAAGAGATATGGAAACCGGAGAAGTGTATAAGGAATTTCGGGATGGTTTGCGAGCATTCATAACACAGGCGGCTAATAATCCATTTTCTCCAAATGACGGTAACATCTTTTGTCCATGCCTAAAATGTGGGAATAAGAAGTATTTGAATATCGAAATGGTGAAAAGACATGTCTATAATTGAGGATTTACTCCTAATTATTACGTCTGGTTTTCACATGGAGAGGGGTATAGTTTGGGTGAAGGAAGTAGTAGTATGGGTGGTGATATTGAAAATGAACGTCGTCATGATAATGTAAATCATAATTATGGCAGAAATATGTTCAAAAACTATGATCAGGTACAAGGAAATAAGTATCATGATATGGTTACAGATGCATATCATGGTAATATTCTTGTTGAAGTTTAAAATTTTGTTTTGAAGAACCTAACGCTGAAGTAAAACAATTTTATGATATGCTTGATGCGGCAAATGAACCTATCTATGAGGGATGTATAGAAGGTTTATCTAAACTGTCATTGGCATCTAGGCTGATGTCTATTAAAAGTGAATAAAACAATTAGTTGATGTGTTTAAAGAGTATTTGTCAGTAGAATACAATTAGTTGATGTGTTTAAAGAGTATTTGCCAGTAGAAAACAATTTTGCTGAGAGTTATTACTTAATGTAGAAGTTAGTCGCGGGTTTGGGGTTACCTTGAGAAACGATTGATGTTTATATTGACAACTGCATGATTTTTTGGAAAGACGATGATAAGTTGCAGGAATGTCGATACTGTGGGAATCCGAGATACCGAGTAACCGGTGGAAAGACGCTTGTACCATATAAATGAATGTTGTACCTGCCAATAACTGATAGATTAAAACGATTATATCAATCAGAACGTATATCTTCAGCAATGAGGTGGCATGCGAAACATATAGTAAGCGATGGCGAGGTCACACATCCGTCAGATGCAAAGGCTTGGAAACATTTTCAGACACTATATCCTACCTTTGCTGAAGAGTATAGGGACGTTTATCTTAGGCTATGCACAGATGGATTTAGCCAATTTGGTTTGTCTCGAAGGCAATATTTGTTATGGCGGTGATATTGACCCCATACAATCTTCCACCTGATATGTGGATGCGGAGCGAATTTTTGTTTATGTCTATTTTAGTACCTGGTCCCGGTCATCCGAAGCGTTCTCTTGATGTGTTCTTGCAACCTCTGATTCATGAGCTACAACAATTATGGTAAGAGGAGTTCGCACATTTGATTACTCGCAGCAGCAGAACTTCAAAATGCACGCAGTTTTAATGTGGACAATAAGTGACTTCCCTGCGTATGGAATGTTATCTGAGTGGACGACACATGGACGCTTATCTTGTCCATATTGTATGGGATGGTCTGATGCATTTCAACTCAAGCATGGTAAGAAATCATGGTGGTTTGATTGTCATCGTCGGTTTTTGCCAATTCATCATCCATACAGAAGAAACAAGAAATCGTTCAAGAAAAACAAGGTTGTGCGTATTCCTCCCCCAGCAAACATGACAGGTAGCGATATGTTAGAGAAAATTAAATATTATGGAGCTCAAGAAACATGTAAACGTGGGGGTAATTGGCACATTCCAGCAAACATGCCTGATGGTTATGGTGATTCTCACAATCTTGATCTGATGCACATTGTAAAGAATTTTTTCGATAACACTATGAATACGATTTTAAATGTGCAGGGAAAGAGTAAAGACAATTTAAAAGCATGACGGGACTTAACCAAAATATGTGCAAGACCTGAATTACACATTACAAGGGACGGTAAACTATCAATTCCAATATTTTGTTTATCAAGACAAGCCAAACAAACATTATTTAATTGGATATCTTCGGATGTGAAGTTCCATGATGGTTACTTGTCCAAATTTTCAAGATGTATAGAGCAGGGGAAAAAATATATGGTATGAAGAGTCATGATTGCGATGTATTCATGTAGCGACTATTACCGTTTGCATTTGTTGAGCTGCTTCCGAGAACCGTCCACGAATCAATTGCAGGTAAACTATAGAATACTTTAGATTTTCAAACTATTTTTATAACAAATTATGGGTTAATTATACAGTAAACTACAATTATGTAGGTATCAGAGCATTTTTCATGGATCTCACGCGCATTAACAGCGCATTAGCACAACTTGAAGCCAATATCCCATTGTTGCTTTGTAATTTGGAAAAAATATTTCCACCAGCATTTTTTGATGTGATGGAACATCTTCCAATCCACTTACCACATGAAGCAGAGCTTGGTGGTCCGGTTCAATTTACTACAAGAGAACATTAGTTTAGGGACCATTTTTTACAACGTTTTTGGGACGTCGTAAATTTGGGAGGTTTTAGCAACTCCTTTACGACGTTTTGAGATTTTGTCGTAAAGGAGTTGTAAAATTACAACGAACATTTTCGTTGTAAACAAGTCGGTATTTTACGACTTTTTAACAACGTTTTTCCATTGCTCAAACAATTCGTTGTAAATTAGTCCCTAATTTGCAACTCTTTTACGACTTTTATACTTTACATCAAATTAACATCGAATGTCAAAGTAGGTAAACACGTTTATCTCATTACGTAAAAGGTTTAAATAAAATGCCAGAGGAAGCTACAGAGCTAGTGGTTCTTATCGATCCGGAAAACCGAGAGTACGAGGATCTCCCTGAAGAAGATGTTGACGATGAGTAGCGCGACGAGTTTGCAGAAAGTGATAATCCAAGTAGTGGAAATAGTACTAACGGTGAAGAATCTGATTGAAACTACGGTTTATAATATAAAATCAATGTACCATTGCATAATTTTAATGTAATTTACGTTATGTCAATCTTTTAACAATCTAAGTTTAACAAATTAATCAAAATTTATCAATCTAAGTTTTATAAATCAACCTAACATTCCGCAAAACACTTAGGGAAAAACACTAAGGAAAAAAATTAGTTTATAAAAAAACGTTGTAAAATCGTTGGCAACTAACAACGTCTTTACGACGTTTTCATTACCAACGATTTTACAACGTTTTAATCTTTTAAATCTTTGCTAATTTATATAATTATAAGATTTATATAATTTATAATACAATATAATATTGCAATATAATTATAAAATTTATTAGATGTATTTAATGTATAAACACTTAGAAAATATTAGATAATAAAAGAACATTGTAAAATCGTTGGGACTAAAATCGTCGTAAAAACGTTGTTAGTTGCCAACGACTTTACAACGTTTTTTATAAAACGTTGTAAAATCGTTGGCAACTAACAACCTCTTTACGACGTTTTTAGTCCCAACGATTTTACAACGTTTCAATCTTATAAATTATTTATAATACTATACATAATATAATTGATATAAATTATATAAACCATATATAATTTATAATAACGTATGTAAACCATATATAATTTATCTATCTTATAATATATAAATCATATAAACTATTTTAATTGTAATAATATTAATAAACGTTGTAAAATCGTTGGGACTAAAAACGTCGTAAAGACGTTGTTAGTTGCCAACGATTTTACGACATTTTATAAGAAAACGTTGTAAAGTCGTTGGCAACTAACAACGTCTTTACAATGTTTTTAGTCCCAACGATTTTACAACATTTTAATCTTATAAATTATTTATAATACTATACATAATATAATTGATATAAATTATATAAACCATATATAATTTATAATAACGTATATAAACAATATATAATTTATCTATCTTATAATATATAAATCATATAAACTATTTTAATTGTAATAATATTAATAAACGTTGTAAAATCGTTGGGACTAAAAACGTCGTAAAGACGTTGTTAGTTGCCAACGATTTTACGACGTTTTATAAGAAAACGTTGTAAAGTCGTAGGCAACTAACAACGTCTTTACGACGTTTATAGTCCCAACGATTTTACAACGTTTTAATCTTATAAATTATTTATAATACTATACATAATATAATTGATATAAATATATAAACCATATATAATTTATAATAACGTATATAAACCATATATAATTTATCTATCTTATAATATATAAATCATATAAACTATTTTAATTGTAATAATATTAATAAACGTTGTAAAATCGTTGGACTAAAAACGTTGTAAAGACGTTGTTAGTTGCCCACGTCTTTACGACGTTTTATAAGAAAACGTTGACAACTAACAATGTCTTTACGACGTTTTTAGTCCCAACAAATTTACAACGTTCTGTTCTATACCGTTACGGTCCATTGAATTCACCATAATGTCTCAATGAATTGTACCGTAACGGTACATTGAATCCACATTTGCCAACGTCTTTACAACGAATACGTTGTAAATTCGACCCTAATTTTACAACTCTTTTACAACGTTTCATGAATTTCCAACTCTTTTACAACTCCATGTATTACCTATAAATATAACACCAATTTTGCAACATCATTCCATCATTTCCCATTCCACAATCTCTCTCTAAGGTATCCCTCTCTCCCTTCTCTCTACAATTTTTTTTTTGGCAAAATTAAGATTTAGAATAACGTAGGTTGTTTAGAAATTATGTAGTATATACGGAATTTAGACTTTAGAGTATCAAATTAATGTCTAATTTACGGAACATTTTTTTGTAGGTACAAATTATGAATATTTTGGTGGCGGGCAATCCACATGCATCTGCGACTTCGGAGCTTAGACGTCGGAACCTCGGGATTAGGCCTACGGAGAATGTCGTGGTCGATTTGAACGAGCGGGTAGCTGAAGATCAGGACGAACGTAGCTCTGACCTGTTCGACGAATTACTCCGTTAAATATTTTGTAATTTCTAATTAAATTTTGTAAAAACATTTTAATTTTATTATATTTTAGTTTTATATTATAATTTTAATTTATTCATTTCATATTTTTATTTAAATACAAAATATTTAATTCCACAGTTTTTTTTTTTTTTAAAAGCTAGTCCCTAAATCGATGTAAATAATTTGGTTGTAAAATAGTTGTAAATAATATCGTTGTAAAATAGTTGTAAATAATTTCGTTGTAAAGTAGTTGTTAAAGTTTCGTCCTTAAGTAGTTGTAAACTGTTTGCCTTTAGTTAGTTGTAAAGATTTCGATGTTAAAACGTTGTAACACATTTCGACTTAAATACGTTGTAAAATATTTCGTCTCTACTTAGTTGTAAATAAAACGTTGTTAATTGCTTGCTAAGTTTACAACCAACTAACAACGAAATATTTGCCATGGACTTTACAACGCACTCTTAATTTTACAACGATTTTACAACTCCTATTTTACGACGTTTTAACAACGTTTTTATTGCGTTGTTAATTTTTACAACGATTTTACGACGTTTTTTGGCTTACGACGTGCAAGACACGACGAACCACATGGCGTCCCTAATTCGTTGTAAAAGGCCTTTACAACGTTTTAGGGACGAAAATGGGAGTTGTAAAGCCCATGTTCTCTTGTAGTGATTTAGATGGATGTATCCTTTCGAAAGATTCATGGGACATCTAAAAAGAAAGGTCAAAAATCAAGCAAAAGTGGAAGGATCTATTGTTGCAGGAAGTCTGATAGAAGAAACCTCTCATTTCACATCATATTACTTTATTCCAACCGTAAAAACGAAAAGAACCCAAGTCGGACAATACGATGATGGAGGGGTTGGACCATCATATTCTATCCCGGTTCCTGATATTTTCAGATAGGTTGGAAGACTAAGTGGGAAATTAAAGGAAGAATATTGGGAAAACCACAAGCATTGTCGTGCTGCTCACAATTACATACTACGAAATTATGAAGACGTCGTACCATTTGAGAGGTATAAATATTAATATTACTATTTTTTTGTACATACATATTCCTTTTCATTAATCTTGGTATTACTTTATTTGTAGTGAATTTGACAGACAAATCCGGGAAGCCTTCCCGAATTTACCGAAATCAGAATATGCCAAGTACAAAGAACATGATTTTGCTCGCTGGTTAAAGTATTATGTATGTAATATAACATATGCATTACTATATGTTTAAGATAATCATTACAACAAATATGTTTGATAATAATATTTATTCGCAAATTGTAGGTGAAGAATGGATGTGCAGGCAAACCTTTGCCGTTATGGTTGCACGAGATTGTCTATAACCCAATCAGAAGCATTGTTACAGCCCCAATATCAGGGGATACCCACCCTGATATTCTAGAGACACTTTACCAGACAAAACGCAACAAAGAGGGCGTCTTTGTCTACAAAAAGGCGGAGAAGCTGTACAACGAGGTCATGGCTAAGATGCAAGAGATGTCACAACACAGCACCGACTTGAGTTCTGCATCTGGTGGCGTGACTACGGCTCAGAAGAATCAATTATATGCCGATGTTAATATATTTTACATTTTTTCCCATATTTAAAAAAAATTTTTTGCATATAACAATTGAATTTTTTTTTCATGTCGCTCCCCGTAAAAAGGGGATGTTGTTTGGTACCGGCTCCCTTTCATCGAGGATTCAGCAGTGCGTCTCTCCACAGGGATTCTCTCATTCCTTCAGTACTCCATCAGACATCAAGGAGCTGTTGGATCGTCAGTCCCAGGAGCTGTTGGATCGTCAGTCCCAGGAGCTGGCAGAAGCAAAATCGGTGATATCGTCCCAAGCAAAGAAGATCACATCCTACGATCGGTTGTGGTCTATTTTGGCGAAAAAGGACCTAGAGCTAGTTGACGCGTCTGCGGAGTTGAACGCCGATGAGACTGCATCCAGCTCGGAAAACGCGGATGAGGTAGGGACCGGTTCTAGAAACCCTGATGAGACTGGTCCCGATTCAGGAAATGCGGACTAATATCCGCTTTTGTATTTTTTTTTTGTAGAACCTTTTAATTTTAATATATTTATTTAAATTTATTTAATTTTAAAATTAATTTTTAATAAATATAATTAAAAAAAAAATTGCTTTCCTCGCAAGAGCCTTGCAAGGCATGCCTCGCAAGAGCCTTGCAAGAGATGCATCGCAAAGGCCTTGCAAGAGATGCATCACAAATCCCTTGCAAAGCATGCCTCGCAAAGGACTTGCAAGACGTGCCTCGCAAAGGCCTTGCAAGGGTTGCCTCGCAAAGGCCTTGCAAGACATGCCTCACAAAGGCCGTGCAATGGTTGCCATGCAAAGGCCTTGCAAAGTCTGAATAACAAAAGCCTTGCAAGAGCACAGTGGAAACTATGCTGTAGAAGTGATTACTACTTCGTCTCAGAAAGTTCTGAAACGTTTGTTGTTGAAAACGTCTGGTAATTAATGTGGATCTTCATGGTTTGTGATGCTTATATATTTGTTTATTTATGTATCGAATGTTGTGAAACTTTCGTGTCTGTGTATTGTGAATAAAATACGTTACGTACTCTGAAAAAAAATATTATTGGGCACGTAGTGAATCGGTAAAAATAATTTTCAAAATCATAAATGTTATATTATGGAGTTTTACTCCCCATTTTCAACAAATACATGTTACTTATGTCAAAAATTATACATCATCATTTAGAATTTTAAAATAATGAAATGCTTTCTGACGAAAATTGTTCATGTATCCTCAAAATTTTAAAAATTCAATGTATGTTACTGTAAAATATGCTTCAAACATACTAATTTCATAAAACTGATTTGCTTTACTGTATTCATGAAAACTGCAAGAAAATAACTTACAAAATTATATTCCTTGTAGAAACTTTCGTACTCTTTTTTTTCATTATCGACAATTGCATCGACATAACCATATAAAATCCCCTTATAATATATTAATTATAAATGGGACAGAATGAACATTGATACCAAATACATTACCATGTATAAATAATACATTTTGATAGGTATTTGCGTTAATGCAAATTTTAATGAAATGTCATTTGGAATAATTCATGTCTGTCTATTTCTTAGTTTTTCCATTTATTTAGTTGCAGGAGCCAAATTCAACATCATATGTGAGCAGTCCGGGTGAGACACAATGTAAAAATGTGTAATAGTACAAGATATATAAATTGGTAATTTGGTTAGGTTTCTCAACTATCGATTCTAAGTGAGGTATTGTATAAATAAGATTCAGATGTTAAATCAATCTTTATAAACAGAGTTAATACGGGAGATTTTGGCAAGTTAGATTTCTAGAAGCAGACAAGATGGTGAGATAACATTCATCATAGATGAGTTAAAATGCAGCTCTTGTGATCAACGAGAAATACGATTTGAGAGAAGAAACAATTGTTTTTTCAAGGAGAAACAAATATGCTCAAATAGAACAACCAACATATGAAATGAAAGCAGTAATCTTATAAATACAAAACACTAAACAGGAAATAATCCAATAGAATGAGTGAAGTTGAACCAACAGATCTGTCAAGAAATGACCAGATCTATACTTGCATGTGTCAGGAAAGTCAAGGAATGCTTAGAGGGGAAGGAGACTTACCGAGAAGTTAGGTCATCACCGGGAAGAAGCCAAGATCCTCCGACGATCTTGAGCTCCTCTGGAAGAACAAGGTGCGTAAAGGAAGTTGAGCTTAGCTCTGGAAGATTCAGGGCACCGGAAATATTCTTCACAGAGAAAGGAAGAAGAAGAGACTAGAAGATGAGAGGAGAAGACGAGAGAGTTTGAAAAGCGGCTAGGGTTTGTCTCACGGACCAAATGAAACGATAAAGGTAGAGTTTATTGGTTTTGTCGTATCAAATGTGGACTATGGGCCGAGCCGGTAGCCCATTAAGTGATTGACCTGCTTAATGGGACTAAGGCCAACATCGTCCCAAGTCTTGCTGTTGCTCGTTTAAAGGTTTTGGACTGAGCAAAGGCCCAACATCGGCTCCTCAATGAACCTGACCAGAATATAGGCTAGATTCATCATCTTCTTCCTTTGTAGTTTTTCCGCGATTTTCACCATTTTTGTAACAGAGAAAAAGCTTCTGTAACAGAAAATAATAAGAGGGTGATAATGGATTCCTGATTAATTTCCGAAGAGATATGTACTCACTGATTTCTTAGTGAGGAACTCTATACCTCGGGTGTTCGAAATCTTTCTTTCGCGAACCTAATTCAATCTGAATCAATCAAAACCTCAATTCATTAATCCACATTGAAATTGAGCTGATAATCGAGCCGATGCTTTAACATGATGTCTTTTTGGACATGTAAATAATGATGTCAACTCTGCTTTCCTTTGTCAGGATAAGATGGTTAGGAAACCGGTGGACCAGGAAGAGGAACTGCAGTGGATGCCCCAAGAAGTAAGGGGTTATGTTGAAGCTGTTCTCAACAGCCTAGCTGCAAATGTTCCAAAGGTAGACTAATCAGTTGTCTTGTGAGTCTTTAATCTTCCATCTCCTTCTCGCTTTTTCTTACTCGATCATATTATGTAAACATGTGCCTTCAACAGGCTATTGTTCTTTGTCAAGTGGAGAAATTAAATGAAGACATGCTGAATCAGCTATAGAGTTGTATAAGGTTTCTTCATATATGTATAATTAATGTAACATTGATACAGCGGTGAATTGTTGCACCATCGCGTCTTACGTTTCCAAAACGTTTCCGTGACCGGGACGTCGTGGGGACAGTTTGTGGACGTCCCCATCCCATTTTCAAAATTGGGGACGTTGAGTGGTTTTTGGGAACGGTTTGGTCTAAAGATGGGGACGTTTTTTAGACGTTTCAAATGTAAATTAGGAAACTAAATTAGTTAAATAAATTTTCCAAATAAATAAAAAAGTAAAAAGTTAAATTTTTCCTTTTAGTTTCATTTAAAAAGTCAATAAAATACTAAGTTAGATGTGGGATATCGGTGGAGATGACTTTGATTCATGGAAGGTGTATGATTTTTTGAGTTGGATGGTCTCACATTAGATGAACCGGATTTGGAAAATGAGTTGATTCAAGACAGTTGATTACTTTTATATTTTATTTAGTTAAGATTTATGTATGATTTTAACTAGTTTGATTGATATTTTATGAGACTTATATATATATATATATATTACGTACTCATACCGTCCCCGCTTCTATAAATTTTGAGTTTTGCCGTTTTAAGCCCCCGTTTTCAGTCCCCGTTTTCAGTCCCCGTACCCGTCTCGGTGCAACTTAGCTTATTTCTCTTCCGCTTGTACTGATCTGCAGTGCAATAGGTAATGAGAGAATTGAATCGTTGATTCAATAGGATCAGAACGTGAGAAGACAAAGAGACCGTATTCAGAAACAGTCCTCTCTTCTTTCAAAACTCACAAGGCAGCTTAGTATTCACGATAACCGAGCAGCTGCTGCTTCAAGCTGGTCTGACAGTAGTGCACGGGTATATATATATACACACATCTTTCCTTTCAATTAATATTATGCTAATTGCAACCTCAGTGGGATTGATTTGTGTTTGTTTGTTCTTATCTCCAGAAAGCAGCCCAAGAAACACTGGAGGGTCTTCAGGAGAGGATTGGATGAATGCATTCAACGCAGCTGCTGGTGGAGCTGATTCATTGAAGAGGTACGGATCTGGTGGTCACAGATCCAGCACAGAACGGTGAGGATTCATACGGATCTAGTGGAAGCACCCGTTGCACAACGCCAAACCGACTCCCACCTGCACCACCACAGTCTGAATCATCGTACAGGTATTAGAACCTGTTTGATTGAGAAGCACAAAACACATTCTTTTACTTTCCTTTTTTGGTATTGGTCCCTATCTTTGGGATTGAATTTTCGTGTTTCATTCACTAGTTATAGAAGAAAAGGAATGATAATGATGATTATATATGATGATGTACTTGCATGTGTTTGTAGATAAATATTTTTAGACACATAACTTTGGTCTCATTTTGTCATACGCCTTTTTTTCTAATCTGTTTTTACTATTATATTTTTAGTATCTAATCATGGGAAAAAGGATGTGTAATTTTTCCATTTATTAAGCAATCTTAATAGCTTGTATGGATCGATTTATCATTCCATCATGGATACAAAATGAGAGGTCACGCTTCAACGAAAAAGGCTATGAACTATGAAGGTGTTCATTGTTTGTGCACTTGTTAATAATCTAAGAAGCAATAAGAGTTAGGAATCTGAATCATGGTTATTGATTGTATAACCAATTGTGTTGTCAAAACCTGTAAATAATTAAACTTAAGGAATCCATCTCTATATCAAACAAGATAAATATAACACAATACAAATGAATCACACAAAAATTGACGTCGGTAATTTTAATGATATTGAAAAGCTTCTTATTGATCATCTCCACCTTGTAGTCCCTCATCATCAATCAAGACAAATTCTTATCAAATAAACTCAGCCATCTTCTCACTTCTGAGTTAAGTGTGTAAAAAAATTGCCAAATAGTTTCAGGAATATCAGTTCTCAATCTGTAAAAAGGCACGTGGCACGTAAGAAGTGGCTACAGTAGATAGCTTGCAAGACTTTCTAGTTAACTAAGGAGGATCTCAATCATTATTTTCACTACAGTTGGTTGTTTGGAGAGCATTGACTTGGAGTCAAATCTTATAATGGATCGATCTTTTTAGCAGAGTTTTAACCAAATACTGAAAAACACATTGCCTACTTCTTTATACTGACCAGTTGGACAATAAGAGATTTTTTTGATATCATTTACTTTTCGTTCTTTAGTTTTCTGTGGGAGAAGGTGCTTTGATTTTCTGTATTTTGTATTTTATGTCCTTGAAACTCTTCATGTTTTTCTATATAGACTTGTATATTAACATTGCAGTGAATAGTCTATTGATTATGTAAATTTTCTTTGGTTAAATCAAGAGATTTTATGGCTGAGACACTTTTGTCATTTGGAGTTCAGAAACTTTGTGACCTCATTGTCCAAGAAACTAAGCGTTTTAAGTGAGTGGATGAGCAATTCACTAGACTCAAAAATGATGTGAGTTACTTAGGTCCTTCTTAAAAGATGCAGATGCTAAAAAACATGATTTGAAGACGGTGAAAATCTGTGTGGAAGAGATTAAGGAAACTTTTCTTGATGCATAGAATACAATCGAAACCTTTATCCAAAAAGAAGAGCTCAGAAAAACAAATGGCATCAAGAAACATATGTGAAGACTTTCATGCATCACAGTGGACCGCAGGGAAGTAGCTTCAGATATAGGAGGCATAAGTAAGATGATCTCCAAGGTGATCTGCAATATGGAGAAATTTGCAGTAGTCTCCAAGATGATTATTGAAGCAGGTGAGTCTTCACATCCTCTATGAAAAAGTTTGAAGGAAATTCGGACAACGTATCCTAGCAATTGTGAAAGCAATCTTGTGGGGTTGGAGGAGAATGTTGAGAAATTGGTTGGCTATTTGGTGAAGGATGATAGTAGTCAAATGGTTGCTATAACTGGGATGTGTGGTATAGGTAAAACTACCCTTGCTCGACAAGCTTTTAGTGACGAGAGGGTGAAGAAACATTTTAGTAGTTTTGCGTGGGTCTGTATTTCATAAGATTTTGATAGAGAAAATGTGTGGAAGATGGTTTTTGAGAAGCTTTGTTCAAAACATGATGAGCAAAGATCCTCAAATATGACTGAAGATAAGCTTCAAGAAAAACTCTTTCGACTATTGGGAACTAGTAATCCTTTGATTGTCCTCGATGATATGTGGAATGAAGAAGATTGGGACAAATTAAAGGATGCATTTCCATCAAAAAAAAGTGAGATCCTATTCTGAAACTTTTATTGTGTATGTTTATTTAAAAATGGTTAAGAAATATATTGAACATGATTAAATGTATGTATCGAGAGAGTGAAGACAATCCTTACATCTCGCAGCGAGAGAGTGACCTTAATGCAGATCCAAGATGTGTCATTGTAAAACCACAATGCGTATCCTCCGAAGAATGTTGGATACTTTTTCAAAGAATAGCATTTCATTTTTCAAAAGGTAGAGATGGTAAGCTTTCAAAGAAGATAGCTTTTTAATGTAACTCAAATTATGAAAACTTTATTTATGTTTAGTTAGATTAAATATTTTTATTTTAAAAACCAAACACTAAAGGATGATGTTGTGCAGAATATAAGGTTCATATAGAAATGGAAAAAATGGGTAAGAAAATGATCAAACATTGTGAAGGATTACCATTGGCACTCAAAGTGTTAGGAGGTTTGTTAGCTTCAATGGTAGATATATATTAGTTCAGTTTATTGTATTATGTATTTGAGTTTTGATGAGCTGCCTAGTTATTGAAGCATTGCTTTCTATACCTTGCTTTGTATTTTAGTTTCATTTACATATTTGAAGTGTAGTCAATTGCAGTTTCGCAGCTGAGCATAGAACTGAGTCAAACTCTACAATTGCCATACCAAGAGTAGATATTTAAAAGCAGATATAAATTTCTTTTCTTTAGATACACAAACTGAGTCAACACAAGAGATTTGGCGAGTTAGGTTTCTAAGCAGAAAATATGGTGAGATATAACATTTATCAAAGAAAGTAGTTGAAATAAAGCTGAACCGAAACTGAATTGAACGATTTAAGCTTCTGTGATCACCAAAATACGATATGAGTAGGACAAACAAAAAGTTTTAAAAGGAGAAAGACATATGTGAAAATGGAATATTATAAACAACAACTAATTTTAACCAAGAATTACCTTTTTATTTAGAACTTCTCTTATACAAAAGACAATTCTACTAATCGAATACTTTTACAAGCTATTGATCCAAAAACAACTTCTAATAACTCATAACCTAGAATAAAGCAATCGACAAGCCTATTTAAAAATTCTTCTTCCTAAGTTCCTAAAGAGTTTGGTTTACAATCGAGATCTCTTTTATAATAGAAGAACTCATTAGTTTATTTCCTAGTTTTTCGGAATCCCACTAAATCTTCTTCATATTTTCCTTGATAAGATTTCCTTCTTGATAAATCTTATCACACATTCGAATTTTACATTTCAAAACACTTCCAATCCATGTGCTTCTCTCTTGTCTCCAATAAGTCGAATCACATGACCTTTAACTAGTTTCAATATCCCCCTTTTTGATTTGAGGTGATAACTAAGCTCAAAACCTGTTATTTTCAAACACTTGACATAACTTGTTTTTCTAACAACAATTTGATAATTAGAAGCAAAACATATATAACACTCTAATCAGATAAACCATGTATCCAGATTCATATTACAATCCAAAAAGATGTAAAATGTGTTATCAAACAGACGATATCAAAGGATTAAAGAACTAAGTGTTTTATCAGCCGAATCAGATCGAGCTAAATAGTGGCTCCCCCTAAAATATCTTTTTTCCCCTCAATCAGACAATTCAACATAATCTTGATCCAACTCCTGAAACTTTACTCACCCTGCTTAATATCACACAAGTAAAAAAAACTAATATTTGAGTACATTCTTGCATAAATGTGTGATCTCTTCAGACATCATGTTGATTCGCAAGCAGACGAGAGAAGCGATGGATATGGCAAGTATAGCTTCGATTTGGAGTCTTTTGTTGAAGCTGCTACCTTCTTGATCTTGCTAAAGATAACTTTTCCCAGATTCAACGGGGTTCTCGTTCCAATCTTGTATGCAAGCTGTAACCTCAACACACTGACATACTCTTTATTTGACGTTGGATGCCAATTAGTACAACAGAACATGTACAGTTGAGAGTAGAGCTTCTCCAAATGAGCCTTCTTTACTCTGTTGAGATTCTTGATTACCCCTCCTGTTACTGTCTCGGCTATGTCCTCAGATAAAACACCTCAAAGCTTCTGTGGGTTTGATCGATTAACCACATCTGGTGATCCTAACACCTCATTGATCTTCTCAGCCGAGATCACATACTTATATCCCCTCAGAAATACGGTCCAAGATTCACTTTCTTGCTCATAATATGGCATATTCGCCCAAAGTTCAAACAAAACATCAGTCGAGTAATCTACCACAATATCTAACAACTCAAATATTCCTACATCCTTGAGTAACTGGACTAAGTATGATTCCTAATCATCAAACGTATAAGTATGCTCCACTATGAATCGTTCGCTTGAGGAAGAATAAAGCTTATACCTGCGATAAGCATCTGCAGAGCTAAAGACTTTCTGATCGTATTCTTGAATCGTCGATTGAGTTGACGCCTCTGTTTTAGTCGTGCGGCGAGTCTTGCGATTCACCGAACTTGTGTTTTCATCCAAGTGATGCTTGCGATTTGTTCGTGACTCAATCCCTTTAGATATATAGGCTTTAGAAACGGAAATTACCTCGACTTCCTCAACTCGGGACACTGCATTCACCTGGGTTTCCGGTGTTACGAAACTGAATTCTGGAACCCTAACAATACTTTCTTGATTCAGCCATGCCTCAGTGTTCTCGAATTCTTTTTCTGGTTCACGAATTGGTGATTCTGCTCTTTGGATTGAAGGCGGTGAGTCAGCAATCGTCTACGAAGACTCTTCGATTTTCTCTTCTTCCATTCTGATATTTGCATGTGACGTTTCGTCTTCGCACATCGGAGATCGAACTTGTTCTGAATTCATTACTCTTTCTATTCTCCTCTGCATCGATTTCCATCTGCAATTTCTCTGTTTCCCGAATCGTTTCTCTCTGCACCACCCTTGATGGAAGATGCAACCCCCTTGGTTGATAAACGACCATTGCTTGCTCCTGGTTCGTCATGTACTGGATAATGTCTCTCAGTGAAAATCCAACCATTGACATCTCTTGACTCTTTTCCATTGACAACTTCCGATCTTTGCTTAGAAACCCTAGCCCCCGCATTTGAGAGAGAAATTTTGATTCTTTTCGTTGTGACTGTTGCGCTTTCCTTTCACCCAACTTGTTCTATTTATCTCGGCACAACTTCTTCAAAACTGAGTGGGCCTAGATTTCACACAAGGCTTTTTCCCTAATTCTCTCGAATTGAGGGGTTAATGCACACACAAATTCGAGTTAAATCAACTCACCGACTTATATCTGACACTTTATAAAATTCAATTTGTTCTCTACATTCATTATCTTGAGGGACCCAGATTAAACTTAACCCTATGAGCACAGAGATTTAACTTCATTATAAATGTAACTTAACCACATTCACATTCTTTTTCAAGGCCGATTAATCACATTCATGAATTAAGTTGTACCTCTGCACAAGCAAACCTTTTCAAGAGACCCAAATTCTGAGACTGCCTAACAAGACCCCTTACTCTATGAGACGTACGATCAAGATTAAGATGTAATGGCTAGACTTTCACACCATTATGCCTTTATCACATTGTTTATCAGCATCTTGAAAGACCAAACAGATCATGCAGCTGGAATTTCCTTTGGAGAGTCTCTTTTTTTAAAAAAAAACAATATGAGTATCCACACATAGATCATTGCATTTTAATGCACATAAAGCAAGCATGAGTATCACTTGACTTCTCAACTCAAAGCTTTCACAAAGATCACTGGTTTTTGACGTAGTGTTGTATCAGAGCATCACTTGAGTTCTCAACAAACTGATACAATAGCTCCCCTCAGCTCTTGGACCTCCCTTCCCTAATATTTGACAGCTCAATGTACTACCACCCATTGTGACGGCATGATGGGCAGCTATTTTCCATTAGTTCGATCAATCTTGATATTTGTCTTACCTTTTTCAGGTGTCTGCCTTCTTATCTCAGATTCAAGTCCTTACACAAAATTTGCTCTACAGACATCTTTCCTATTACAATTAGCATTCACAAAATCCAATCGCAGTTATTAATTGAATAAAATGATTGAAAGATAGAGGTTTAGTAAACAAGTCAGCTAATTGATATTCAATGCTCACATGATCATGTTTAACCAGTTTCACCTCAACAAGTTCTCGAATAAAGTGATGTCGTGTGTCTATATGTTTGGTTCGAGAGTGTTGAACATGGTTTTTAGCAATACAAATTGCACTTTGATTATCACAATAAACAAGTAAGGTTTCAGAATCTATACCATAATCAGCCGCCATTTATTTCATCCACAAGAGCAAAGTACATCAACTTTCCATTGCAATATACTCTGCTTCTGCAGTGGACAAGGATACACAATTTTTTTTTTACTGAACCATGCAATCAAGTTATTTTCCATAAAGAAGCACCCTCCACTAGTGCTCTTTCGATCATCTACGCTTCCAGCCCAATCAGCATCACAGTATCCTATAAGACTCACAATAATATATTTCGTGAAAAAATTCAAAATTTGTAAGTTCCATTCACATACTTGAGTATATGTTTGGCTACAGTAAGGTGACTTTCTTTTGTTCAGCCTGATATCTCGCACACAGACCAACCGACAAACTTAAGTCCGGTCGACTTGCTGTAAGATACAGCAGCCCTCCGATTAAACTTCTGTAAGTAGTTGCATCAACTGATTTTCCCAATTCGTCTCTTGACAGCTTTTTGTTCCATCCCATGGGAGTTTAATCAGACTTGCTATTTTCGATTACAAACTTTTTACCCAGATTTCTGGCATATGTGCTTTGGTTCACAAAAATACCCTATGACGTCTGTCTGACTTGAAGACCCAAAAAATAAGTGAGCTCCCCATTCATGCTCATTTCAAACTCTAGAGTCATCACCTCAATAAATTTATCAACCATTTGGTGTCGTGTCGAACCAAAGACAATATCATCGACATAGATTTACACCACTATGAATCCTTATTCATTTTTGAGTGTAAACAAGGTTTTGTCAACACTGCCTCGTACAAACTAATTATCTACCAGAAATGTGGCTAATCGATCGTACCATGCTCGAGGCGCTTGTTTAAGGCCATACAAGGCTTTGTTTAGCCTGTATACATGATCAAGATGCTTGGATTCGTCAAAACCTTTTGGCTGCTCCACATAGACCTCTTCTTCTAGGTTACCATTCAGGAATGCACTCTTGACATCCATCTGATACAGCTTAAAACCCATTTTGCAAGTCCAAATCAAATTGATTCTAAACGAGCTACTGGTGTAAATGTTTCTTCGAAGTCAACTCCTTCCACTTGTGAGTACCCTTGTGCTACCAGTCGAGACTTATTTCTGAAAAAAATTCCATCTTTGTCTATCTTGTTTTTGAAAATCCACTTTATTCCAACCACATTCACATTGTGAGGTCGTGGTTCTAGCACCCACACATTCAACCTTGAGAAATTAGACAGTTCTTCTTACATAGATGAAATCCAGAAGTCATCATGTAATTCTTTATATGTCTTGGGTTCAATTTTTGACACAAAACAGACATTTTCAACTACATCCATAATGCTTCGATGTTGTGTAATGAAAGAAACAAAACTCGTGCCAGCCAGCTGCTTAAAGTCAATCTGCTTTCCACGTGCAATTCTTCCCCCCTGAATCTCTCCTATAACATCCATGGAGGAGTGATTCCTGTGCACTTGTTGAGTAGTTGCTGTAGATTACTGCCAATCTGTATCAGAACTTCGATTACTGCCATTGTGATCATCATTGTCTCTTGTACAGTGGATGTTCTTCTGTTGTAAACTCGGAATGTTGTACTAGATCCTGAATACCCAAGAAACAACCCTTCATCACTGTGCGAGTCAAATTTTCCCAGATGATCCTTATCATTGAGGATATAACAAACACAGCCGAAAACATGAAAATATTGAACCGTTGGTGTTTTCCCTTTCCATCACTCGTAAGACGTTTTTGTCGTTCCTTTTCGCACATACACCATATTGATAATGTAGCATGTTGTGTTGACAGCTTCAGCCCAAAATGATTTTGGTGCATCACTTCCGTACAACATTGCCCTAGCCATTTCTTGCAAAGTTTTGTTCTTTCTCTCAACTACTCCATTCTGTTGAGGTGTCCTTGGAGCCGTAAACTGATGTGCAATTCCTTGTTCCAAACAAAATGTCTTGAAAATTTCATTCTTGAATTGTCCCCCGTGATCACTGCGAATATGTGTAATTCATTCGCGTTCATTTTTCAACTGAAGCGCTATAATTTGAAAAATTTCAAATGTATCACTTTTTCTCGAAGGAATATGACCCATGTGTATCGGCTATAATCATCGACAACCAACAAGATATACCTTTTTCCTACCAAGCTATTAACCTAAATATGACCCATCAAATTCATATGCACAAGCTCAAGCATGTTCTTTGATCTCACATCTGGTATAGACTTGTGTTGTGTTTTTACTTGTTTTCCCGAACTACACGGCCACACACAAACTCACGATTCAATTTAAGCTTAGGTAATCCTCTGATAATTTCTTTTGAAGATAATTCAGCCATTGTCTTGAAATTCATGTGTCCAAGTATTTAATGCCAGATCTGTGTTTCACTCTCTGATCTAGAAGTCATGCATTGTGTTCCTGGAACCCACATATAGCAATCATTCGCTGTTCTTACACCTTGTGAAAGTAACATCTAGTTCTGTATCACAGAGTTGACTGATGCTAATCAGATTCGCCTTCAATCCATCAACTAAGTATACATTTGTTAATCTTGGATCCATCGCATTTGCAGCGTCTCCTTTGGCACAAATTTTTCCTTTCGCTCCATCACCAAATGTTACTCTGCCAACTTTAACATTCTCAAAACCTTGCAATGTTCCTTCTTCTCCTGTCATATGCCTTGAGCAACCACTGTTGAAATACCATGTCCCTTTAGCTGTCTTGCTGTCCAGTTGACTCTCAGCTGTAAAAGCAACCCTACTGTAGAAATCCATCTTTTTTACCCACATTTGTTGCTTATTTTCTCCATTATAGGCGAACTTCTATTGTCTCAATATTCGCTGAAGCCGTTGAAATTTCATGTGACTTCTATCGAAAACATTGAAATTTCATGTGACTTTGTTTTCCACAATACCAGCAACTAAACTTTTTCTTCCACCTTGACTGATTGTAAACATGCTTCTGTTCCTCCCAACCCAGACCTGATCTTGATTGTTGCATATTCCCATGCTGATCATGTTTCTCTGATTTCAGACGCGTGTTTTCTTCCTTTGTTTTAACAAGAGATTCCACAAGAAGCTTGATCTGATCTTCATGAGTAATATCAAGTTCATCTTCAGAATCTGTTTCTTATATGTCCCTTGATCAGTGTTGATAGTTAGATTCTCCTGATTTTCAACCGTTTGAACCACTGTTTGCTCGGTATCATCTTCCTCATGTTCTTATAAGTTAACAATACCAAGTCGAGCTACAAAATGATTTAATATGTCACCATCATCATCACTTTCAGTGTCAGACTCACCCAATGAAGCAATAGCAGATTTTCCATTCATCCGAGTGACACATTCGTTCTTTATGTGTCCATATCCTTTACATTCATAGCACTGAATCGTCATCTTTCTTTTACCAGTACGACATTCAGTCCTGAAATGTATGTATCCTTGATATTCGAGACACTGTTTGTCAGCTTTGTAATTATCTTTGTCAGAAGACACCTTGACCGATGCTTGATACTCTCGTATTTGTCCTCTCTCAGCCTTTCTCAAAAAATGGACCACCTTTTTCTTCCAGATTCTCAAATACCTTTTTTTCACTTGGTTCTTTTTCAGTGACCAATGCTATACTCTTTCCTTTGCTTGTCATTTTAGGAGCTATTTGCAATTCATACGCTTGCATCATTCCTACCACTTGCATCATTCCTACCACTTGATCAAATTTAAGTGTATCCGAGTTTTGAGATACTTCAAGCCCTGATCTGTGTCTATGAAATTTTGCAGGAAGACACCTCAGGAATTTGTTAACCAATTTTTTATCTTTGTAAGTCTTTCCAATAATTAGGGCTTCATGTGCAAAAGACGATAGTTTACTGCTGAAATCAGCAACGGACTCATCCTCTTGCATGGTCAAGTTTTCAAACAAAGATGCGAGAATATCAATACGCGTTCGTTTTACGCTGCTAGTTCCTTCAAATCCAACTTGAAGAATGTCTCATGCTTCTTTAGCACTTGTTCATCCTTCTACCCTTTTAAACTGATTGCTGTGAAGTGAGCTGAATATTGCCGACAAAGCCTTAGAGTTCCACTTAGCATCAGATTTTTCCTCAACCGTCCATTGTTTCCTCGGTTTGGGTTTGAGTATACCATCTTCACCTTTGATCGTAGGAGGTTCCCATCCTTCCTGAACAGCAAGCCAAACATCTGAATCTATTCCCTGAATGTTCTATGCCATCTGGACATTCCAATGCCCATAGTTGTCAGGATCCAGTTTCAGAGTTTTTGCAACCACAACCAGCTGTTGTTGCGAGTTTTCCATTTTTTCTCCAGGATCTAACACCTAAAACACTTAACAAAGTTATGCGGTGAACCGCTCTGATACCAACTGAAAATGGAATATTATAAGCAACAACTAATTTTAACCAAGAATTACGTTTTTATTTAGAACTTCTCTTATACAAAAGACAATTCTACTGATCAAATATTTTTACAAGCTATTGATCCAAAAAAACCTTCTAATAACCGATAACCTAGAACAAAGCAATCGACAAGCCTATTTAAAACTTCTTCACCCTAAGTTCCTAAACAGCTTGGTCTACAATCGAGATCTCTTTTATAATAGAAGGGCTCATTAGTTTGTTTCCTAGTTTTTCGGAATCCCACTAAATCTTTGTCATATCTTCCTTGATAAGATTTCCTTCTTGATAAATTTTATCACATATTCGAATTTTAAATTTCAAAACACTTCCAATCCACGTGCTACTCTCTTGTCTCCAATAAGTAGAATCACGTGACCTTTAACCATCTTTCTCTCTCTCTCTCTCAACCACCAACACATGAAAGCAGTAATCTTATACCCGACCAAAAAATGCGGTAATCTTAATTACAAAATATTAAACATGAAATAATCCAATAAAAGGGTTATTGAGATCTATTGATCATCATCTTCTATTAAACAAGCAAACATACAAAAGGATATGGTAATAGGAAAGTACAAAGTAATTTTGGTCTTCTGTCATGATACTCCAACATCAACCGTAAGCCTAATTATACAACGAAAGACACCAAAACAAGAATATGCAAAGAGTTTATATTCTGTAAACAGACAGAGGACCAATTTTGTAAGCGAAGTGTGAAAAAATTCATTTTTGGAATCCAATTAAAAAACAAAACAGAAAACTCATGTTCACTCAGATGACTTAGCTTAGAATTGGCTTGATATTTAGATATGAGGATAAAATTACCATAGTCTGTAACTGCTGCCATCGTCATGCCCCATTAATAATGGATTTTTAAACTCAGAATGTGTTGGACTTTGTAATAATCTTTCCTCCTTCCGATAACATCTCCTTCCACTCCTTTTGCTTATTCAAATCATTGATGTAGATATCCAGTGTTTTCAAGGATGTAACAAATCTCAGCCCATCAGGAAGTTGCTTTAACTTTGGACAACAGGAAATATAGAGACGATGGAGAAAGGGCATGGAGTCTTTTTCTACTATCCACTCTTCCCATTCTTTTAGGTACATTATATGTAGCTCCTGCAACTGAGGAAATTCACCGCCTGAGAAAACCATTTTTCTCTCAGACAGATCATATAAAATGACAGTTTTCAATTGAAGCAACTTCTCTATTACATCAAGAAGCTTCTTTAACTTTGGACAGCCACAAATAGTGAGATGATCGAGAAGGGGCATGGAGCCTTCTTCTACTATCCACTCTTCCCATTCAGTTATTCCAAGTATTTCTAACTTCTGCAGCTTAGGAAACCCAGCAGCCGAGCAAACCATTCTCCTTCCACAGAAAGAGTTCATTCTTAATTCAACCTCTTGTCATTTGGTGAAGATCCTTCACACTGCTATTCTTTGTTGAGAATTTCTTCAACGTCTCCAGGTTGACTAGATTCCCCAATTCCAATTTTACCTCATCATCTATTTCCCACGGAAGAGAGAGGTATACCAGTTCTCGCATATCTTTCATGAAATTGGGCATGTACATTGGATATTCTGAGTTTACATTAAGGTCTAAATAGAGCAACTTCTTTAGATTCCGCATAGAAGAAGGCAGATAGGATACCTATATACCAGATAAACTCAAATATCTCAAGGCATAGAAGGGAGCTTCCTTCCTTTAAACTTTGCATTAGAGATATCTAAAACCCTCATCAACTGTACTCGTTTAAAGCATAAGGCTGATGTCATCCACTCTGTATCGACGTACCAACTCGGGATACCCAAGAGTGATCTAAGTTTTGGATTCTTCATTTCCTCCGCCTGACTATATGTTTTACCAGACACAACAAGTCTGTGGGCTTTATAAAGAGATTTTGATTTTGTAGTTGACGTGTTGTGAACAACTTGTACGAAGCTTTCATCTTCAGCTTTATGCAAACAAACTTCTCTCATCATGTCATGCAAGCGACATGTTCCAAATCTTGAAGTCAACTCATCTCGTTCGGAAATAACCATGTTTCTCTGCACCAGTTCTGCAATGTATCCATCTGCGACATCTCGGATGGTCTCTCCAACGTAATACTTTGGCCTCGGTATTCCATCAGCTGCCCAGTAATATGCCAATTTGTCCACATCTATTTCAAAATCCTATGGGAAATGGGAAAGGTAGAGGAAACAATGCTTCAAATAAAGAGGCAGCTCTTCAAAGCTCAGATACAAAATGTGATACACAGAACTGATAGTTTCGTCATCGAAGGTAGTCGCTCCAACGATGTGAGATTTAATATTCCGGAAAACCCTTTTCCATTGACTTAATGTGTACTGCTCAGCTAACAACCCGCCTAACACAATTACAGCCAAAGGCAAACCTCCACAATGCTTGATCATCTGCTTCCCCATCTTTTCCATTTCTTCCATTTCTTCATCAACCTTACGTTCTACATTAAGTACACAAGTACGCAATATTATTAAGTATATTATCATTCTACAAAGATATGGTTCAATTTACAAGAAAATTCTGCAGAATCATATGTCATGGAGATATTCTAGTCAATTTAGTAAAGGCTAAGAACATCATTGCTTTATATATTACAAGAAAACAATCCTCAGAAATTGTTAATGAAAGCTTACCATTTTCTTCTTTCCTAGGAAATGCTGTCATTTGAAACAGAATCCAGCTGTCTTCGTTGCTTAGATAGTCTGGTTTAAAAATGAAACCTGTTGGATCAACATGTAAAGCCACTTTCTTTTTGCGAGAAGCAAGTAGTATCTTCCATCCTGCAATATATTTTTACTTTTAAGCAAAACAATATATATGTACAATTTTGATGACGATTATAAACATATATACCTTGTTTTGATGGAAACACAGGCTTTATCATGTCCCAGTCTTCTTCTTTCCACATATCATCTAGTACAATCAGAGAATTATTAGTTTCCAACAGTTGAAAGAGCTTTTCCTGAAGCTCGTTTTCGGTAATATTTGAGCCTCGTTGCTCATTATCTTTTGAACTAAGCTTCTGAAAAATCGTCACCCACACATCTTTCCTTGTAAACTGTTGTGAAATACAAACCTACGCAACTTTATCAAAATGTTTTTTTACCATATCGTGATTAAAAACTTGTCGAGCCAGAGTAGTTTTGAAAGAGCTTTTCCTGAAGCTCGTTTTCGGTCATATGTGATTACATCATATTAAGAAATTTGAGAGTGTTTGGTTTTGAGGATGAGGCTTACTCTTATGTTCTATAAAGCTTGGGATGTTGTCGAAAAAAGAGAAGTTGAAGGTTGTAAAGACGTTTTGGCAAAGATTCTTCTATTCCAAAGCATACCCGACAATCTTATATCTCAAGTAGGAGATCTAAATACTTCTAAGGAAGTATGGGATGCAATTAAATCTCGATATGTACGGGCGGGAAGAGTAAAAGAGGCACGTCTACAAACCCTAATGTCAGAATTCGATCGCATGAAGATAAAGGAAGGAGATACTATCGATAACTTTGTTGGTAAACTCTCAGAGATTTCAACGAAGGCAATAACTTTTAGAGAAAGCATATCTGAGGCAAATCTGGTCAAGAAATTCATGAATAGTCTACCTAGAAAGAAGTTCATTCATATCATTGCAGCAACAAAACAATTTCTTGACCTTAACACAACAAATTTCGAAGAAATTGTTGGGAGGATGAAAGCTTTTGAAGAGAGAGTTTGTGATGAAGAAGAACATGATGATCAAAACAAGCTACTATATACGAATGAGGAATGGTATGGTAGAGGAAAGAGTAGTGGACGACGAAGAGGTGGTGGACGTGGAAAAGGAAGAGGTCGTGGGAGAAATGAAAAGAGAGATATGTCACAAGTGACATGTTATAGATGCGATAAGGAGGGTCACTTTGCTTCGAAGTGTCCGGACAGACTTCTCAAGCTTCAAGAGGCATATGAAGATGATGAAGAAAATAGAGATGAAACACAAGATGAAGAAGAATTGTGTATGTATGAAGTTGTACTTCTTAATGAGAAGAATGTAGAACCGAGAAAATACGAGAAATCTTTTGAAGAAGATAAGATTTGGTATTTGGAAGTAATCCCATGACTGGTCTCAAGAATTACTTCTACAAGCTCGATGAGAAGATCACAGGAAAAGTTAGATTTGGAAATGATTCACGAGTTGACATTAAAGGAAAGGTTTGATTTTGTCTTTAAGCAAAGGTGCAAAAAAAAAGTCTTGAACAATGACTAATATATACCAGATTTAAGAAGCAACAATATTAGTCTTGGACAAGCTACAAAATCTGGTTGTCAAGTCCAAATGAAGGGAGGATACCTACACTTGTTTGACAAAGAAGGAAGTTTAATGATAAAAGCTTTGAGGTCGGAAAATAGGTTGTATAAGGTATGTTTAGAAGCCATGACAATTAGGTGTTTACAAGTTGAAAAACTTAGTGAAACTTCAAAGTGGCATGCGAGATTTGGTCACATAGGAATCAAGACTTTGAAGCTTATGAGAAAGAAAAGATTAGTCAAAGGATTAGCAGAGATCAAAGATGAAAGCAAGACTTGTTCTTCTTGCATACTTGGGAAAAAAAACAAGAACAAGTTTTTCGAAAACTAGTGTTTTCCGAGCAACACAAAAGCTTGAGCTAATTCATGGAGACTTATGTGGACCAATCTCTCCACAACAAAACGGTGTTGTTGAAAGGAGAAACTGAACATAATGGAGATGACTTGAAGAGCATGGAATAATAAGCTGAATAAGATCTTGAAAGAGTTACACTTTGAGAGATGTATGAAGGAGACTCCTTTATACCGCAAGATAGCTAAGAATCAACTCTTACTTGTGGCGGTCTATGTTGATGATCTTCTCGTTACAAGTTCAAGTAGTAAACTGATTCATGAGTTCAAAAGAGATATTTCAACGAAATTTGAGATGAGTGATCTTAAGAAGTTGACTTATTATCTAGGAATAGATGTATTACAAGAGAAGGATCAAATTATTTTGAAACAAGAGAGATATGCAAAAAAGATTCTTGAAGAAGCACAAATGGATGAATGTAATGCTTGTCAAATTCCGATGAACTTAGGTATAAATCTTTCTAAGTCACAAGAAGAGAAGAGTATTGAAGCAAAGAAGTATAGGAAAATCATTGGATG
>JAKUCM010005269.1:0-65299 GCA_023374145.1 Lepidium sativum | reverse complement strand
TTGTGAATTTCTCTTCAATTGTCAATAGTGTTGATGTATATATGCGTGCATTTTCTAGATGATTTTTTGCCGTTAATGATGATGATGATGATGATGATTAGCAATATCAGATCGCAACCCATAATTAGAAAACTTATAAGTGGGATCGACATTTGGGTTTTAAAGGGATAATATTTTCAACTCAATAGAAAATCAAGTAGCTCAGTAATATCAGATAAATAATCATTACATTTGACTTTTGTAATATTTTGTAATTAATAGAGAATAGTAAGAGAAATTAAATCATGGCTACTTGCTAGTTAGTGATTTTATGATTGATCTTCTAATTATATTCATAGGGCGGTGGTGGTGCGTATTTTATAGTTGATAATTATGTCTAAGTAAACAATTATATAACAAAAAAGTGTAACTATATAACTCATAACATGCGCTATGCAATCGAATGTAATTTTTTAATATATAATACTTTCAACCTAAAAACAAAACTTATCTACTTGCCTGAGTATGGCCCATCTCACACTATCAAACCACTTGTGACGAACCGTTGCATTTCAATAATACTTCATGTTGTTTCCTATAAATGGTGAGAGAAGCTTTCTTCGATAACTTCATAACAAAGAAAAAATTGAAGTTTAATTTAACAAAAAAATATATATTACAAAAATTTTAAGAAGAGAATTTATAAAATGGTGAGAGGGGTCTTTTTGGTTTTGTTCGTTTTAATTAGTGTTAAGACTTCTATGTCTCGTCCGTTCGCATGGTCTAGGGATAACATGCCAAACCCAAACTACCAAGGCGAAAGTGGATCGGGCCGTGGGCCCAACTGGGAGTACAACTGGGGATGGGGTTCTGCTCCAGGTTCCGGATGGGGTTACGGGTCGGGCTCGGGTAGATCGCCGACCGGGTGGGGAAGAGGATCCGGATACGGGTATGGATCTGGATCCGGATACGGGTATGGATCTGGATCCGGATCAGGGAGTGGATACGGATATGGTTCTGGAGGTGGGGGAGCACATGGTGGTGGATATGGTTATGGTAGCGGAAATGGTCGATCTGGTGGTGGCGGTGTTGGTGGGTGGTTCCAACGGTGAAGTTGCGGCTTTGAACCACAATAGTAAGACTCATCCGTGAAGATGTCATAACAATTTCTCCGAACTAAAAGGTTTTGGGAGGGAAATAAGTGTTTTCTGTTATTAAGATTGTTAGGTTTGGTAATCTTATAAATGTAACTCAACTTCATTTGTGTGCTTTATAATATATAAAGCTTATGTGCTCGACATATAGTGGTAATGTCCTTGCATGTCTCTCTAAAATGTGTGATCTTTTATAGCTTTCTTATGTCATAAGTTTAAGAAATATATTTAGATTTCCTTTTTAGTTCATCTGGTTAGAGAATTATCATCTGTTTCACACCTGATTTATATATAACGATAGGTTTTCATACATTTGGTAAAATTATGGTTTGGTTCTAAATTTAAGAGAATAGACGGTCGACTACAATAGTGGATTAAACTTTAGATTTTCAAAAGAAAATGATGAATTATACTATTTAGTTTACCAGGCAAAAAGTTGTAAACCAAGTGCTTAATAGGAATTCTAAAATAGAATAATTTTATGTGGTCAACGAGTGGGACAAAACCAAACAATTTTAAATTCTAAGTATAATTTCTTTTTCCAATAGTTTTTTTTCGGATATCATATATTAGATCTTAGAAATATACCGTTTTCGAATGTGGAGAAACTTGGTAAGCACCTCAACTGAGTAAACTTGCCAAGTGAACCCAAGTTTTTTTAAGCGAATACATATTAGTGAACGTTAAATCAGAGGCATAGCCAAACAAAATAATACGATAACCCCCGAGCCAACGCTAAGCAGATCAAAACTATCTACCATATTACCACCTAATATAGGGAGACTCTAAACTAAACTGGAAAAACAAATGAAGGAACACAACTTTACATCAGTTGTCCTCGTACTAAAAACTAGGTGGTTACCAGAAAAGAACCAAACAGGAGTAAGAGAGGAGTAACCTCACTAGACCTCGAGCGAGATCTGGCAGATCCAGACCACTTCCGAATGGAGGAGTACCGGCAACTCCGAGCAGACACCTCCACCGACGAGGACATGGCGACTCAGCAGTGGACTTCCTTCGAGAGCTTCGCCATCCTGGAGCGAGTCGGAGGAAAGAAAGAACTGCCCCTGCAACACCCACGGTACTCAGCAGAGAGACTTACAAAAGAGAACGAAGAAGGCAGATGAGCTTCAGATATGGGGCGTACTCGGTCGGTTGCAGAGGAAGGAAGAGGAGACACTGAGGGTCCCATTATTGACGGCGGTGAGTAGGATAAATCGCGGGAAGGGAAGATCGGAGCTTCAAACATCTGAAGTCTGCAAGAAGGTTTAAAGTTTACAATATAACATCTTCCAATAATTTGTTGATAGCTTATAAAGTTGAAGATTTTTTTTAACCAAAAATTTGTTAATCTGAAGTTTGGCCGCTGGTGGCTCTCACGGCAAATGCGGCGAATATCTCTATAGTTTTCGCCGGTTTTTGGCGGCTTCCTTTCCTTATTTTATAAATCTTTTCAGTGGTGTGTGCATGGTCATTGGGGTATGAGATGGTTGTAATCTGAGAAGTCGGTGTTGATAGATCTTGTTGTGGTCGAAGCTCTCATACCTTAGCAGCCATCCCATAGTGGATCATAGATCTAGTTTTATTGGTTAAGCTATGTTACTGGTGAGGTTCGTTTTGGCCAAATATACTTTTCCCATCTTGATCTTTCTCTAAGCTTAGTTATCTGTTTAGTTTTAGTGTCTAGGTCCAGTTTAAGCTTAATTTTGGCTACGGATTATTTGATCGATTCCTTTGCTCAAGTCAATTTCCTTATTAGTTTATCCTCTACCCATAACAATTTTGTGCTAGGGTTTGATGGAGCTTAGTTTATGGGAACCTTTTCCCCTTGTGTCTTGTGTTTAAATTTGTGTCTAACTCTTGATAGATTTGAGTGTTCAAGTCATTGTTTTCCTTATTTGAGTTTGGTTGGATACCTAGCTCTAGCGGTTAACTTTCGACTTTGGCAATTTGAAATGAGAATCTCATCTTCTTTAGAGAATGCGAATTTATACAACTCAAGTCATTATCTTTGGTAAGAATAATGTTATCACAATGTTGTTCGGAATTCTTAAGTCAGTATCAAGGTCTTGGTGCATAGGTTCTCGTTTTATCATTGAATATGTTTATGTCATCTTCTGTGTCGTCTAGGATAGATTGCTTCCTTTGTTTTCTTTGTGGTCTCTCATTGACCTCCTCATTGTAATCTTATAAATTTATATTATTCAATTCAGTGAAAGGTAAATTTATATACACCTAAAGGATTCGAAGAAAAAATATATTTATGAACAAGAAAAAATACATAAAATAGCCCTAGTTTCTTCATTTTAAACGAGAACTGCAATCTCTAACATACAACAGCGGATTGGGACATTGCAGCCTTTTGCAGTGGATTGCTTGAGTCCAAACCACAATATAAATTCTTACTTTTTTTGTTGGTCAAGCATTAAAACAATTACCTATGTATATTAATATATACTGTAGTATTGTACTAATGACCAATACATCAGTATAATTGTTGACCAATATATTGTACTAACTATATATAATCAATATATAATTACATGAATTCAACAATATTAAATTTTAGACGAATTTTGTGCAACAATTTTTTAAGAACAAATTAAACGAATAAATTCATCACAAATTGATGATTAGCTTCTAGATCTTCTAAAACTGTATGTCACAATTATACAAACCAGTTTTGATTAAGAAACAATGAGTTTAACTAGTGAATGTTAAAAATTTCGAAGTTAAGTGTAATTGGTTTCTAGTATATAAATATTAGATAGGCATGATAAATATAAGATTAAGTCTACCTATGATCTATTAATTCTTTTCGTTTTCAAATTTTAAAAACGAGTTTAGTGTAGCTATACTTTTTCTTTTCTTTCATATGATTAAATAAAGTGAAATTACACAAGAAGCATAACTAAAACTAATCGGCTAAGATCTGGAGCTGGTAGAAGATAATGAAATATCCAGAAACTAAACAAATAATCTTAAAGCTCAAAAGAAGAAAACAAACTAGACTAATAAAGAGAATAATCCTTTAACTAAATGAAATTTAGTCTCGGGATATAAACAAATCGATCTTTTTTGTCCTTATTTGATATTGGTAGACATCTGAATGAAGAACTGACTATATCTATACTACAAAACCTCAAAAAAGAGGAACATAACCACCAAGATGCCCAAACTAAAACACGGTATGAAGATAATCAAACTGCTCAGATCACGATCGAGACTGATTTTGATTTCTAGTTGGAGGAAACTGAGGAAACTCCAAGGGTCGCCAAACCAGTACATCAACCACCGAAGCAGAGATGATGATCTACCGGTTAATGGCCAGAAGAAGAACCCAATAAAAAATTAAGAAACTAAACTCTAAACCCAAAACTACCTTGAGCAAAGAAAAACTCACGGCTACAAACCAAAGACAAGACATAAAGTGTAAAACAAGCTAAAACCTAACCGGAAGAAGACCTAGCCATCCCAGACACTGTGGATATTGTTAGATATAATCGAGTTTCTTCTTTTCTTCAAAATAAGTTAGTTGCTACATTTGTCGTTAGATATGTTAAGATAGAGTCATGTCTTTAGAGTTTGTAAAATCGTGACTTTTCAATAAGGTTGTGTTTTTTAGTTTATGAGTCAAGAGTTACAACTCTTTGTGTTTTATGTCTGTTTGTTCCACACATATGTACCTTATATAACTCTTGTAAAATATATACGATTAACGTAATAACAAAAAAACTCTGTTTTTCTTCCTCTCTGTTTTTACGATTAAATATACAACAAGCGTTGTTGTGTTTTTTCTTTTAATCGATCAAGGAAGCTTTTGCTTCTTACATGGTATCAGAGTTATGGAGGGAACAACACAACAAGTAATTCCAATCTTCAATGGAGAAGCATATGGATTCTGGAAAATTAAGATGAAGACAATTCTCAAAACAAGGCAACTTTGGGATTTGATCGAAAAGGGAGCAGTCATTGATTCGACAAGTCCAGCAACACCAGAGATCGTGAAGCAACAAGATGATCGAAGTCTGAAGGATATGCTGGCTCTGCAAATTCTCCAAACAGCAGTTACCAATGGAATTTTTCCTCGGATTGCTCCTGCTACAACTGCAAAGGAGGCATGGACTGCATTAGAATTGGAGTTCCAAGGAAGTTCTCAAGTATGAATGATAAATCTTCAATCTCTTCAATGAGAATACGAAAACCTGAAGATGAATGAAAGGGATAGCATTAACACCTTCACAACAAAGATAATTGATTTGGGAAATCAACTTCGTATTCATGGAGAGGAAAAATCAGATTATCAAATAGTGCAGAAGATTCTCATTTCACTTCCTGAGAGGTTCCATAGTGTTGTTGCTGTTCTTGAACAAACCAAGGACTTGACTACTCTCTCAGTTACAGAGTTAATTGGAACTCTAAGGGCTCACGAGAAGCGTATGGAGTTGCGGGAAGAACAACAAATTGAAGGAGCATTCTATGGCGAAAAATCTGTTCAAAAAGGAAGGAACAAAGATGGAAACAAACGATAGAGGGAATCTGATAAATGGTGTGGTGTTTGTAAACGTAACAATCACAATGAAAGTGACTGTTGGTCAAAGAAAAATAAGAACAAAACGTTCTCCTCACAGAAGAATGTACAGAAAGAACTGCAGATTTCGAAAGACCGAGAGAACGGATCTAAATATCAAAGAGACATGCGATGACTCCGAGAATGAAAGTCACATGATGTTTAGTGCAGGGGAAGAAAAAATTTCATCGAGTATTGAGGATGAAACGTGGTTAGTTGACAGCGGCTGTACAAACCACATGACCAAGGAAGTTTCATACTTCATCATTCTTGACAAAAGTGTTAAAATACCGATCAAAGTGGGGAATGGTCAACAAGTAATTACGGCTGGAAAAGGGAATATCCAAGTGATGACAAGCCAAGGAGAGAAGATCATCAAAGAGGTGTTCCTAGTACCGGGTTTCGCAAGGATCTTATTAAGTTATCGCAAATGGTGTCAAACGGATATGGAATCTTATTCAAAGACAATCGTTGCTCCATATATGATCCTCAAGGAAGAAGGATACTAAATATCAAAATGAAGCACAAGAGTTTTCAGTTCACTTGGAATAAACCAGAAGCAAAGGCTTTGATTGCACATGAAGAAAGTGATGACAAATTAAGCCTATGGCATAGGCGATTGGGACATGCGGTTTTGACAAATTGGAAAGGATACAAAAGATGAAAATGGTGGAAAATCTTCCCAAATTCGAAGTCACAAAAGAAATATATGAAGCATGTGAGATGAGAAAACAGTCAAGAAGAAAATTTCCTAAAAAGTCACAAACAAAAACGGATGAAGAATTGGAGTTGTTACACTCGAATGTGTGTGGTCCGATGCAGACTGAACCACTGAATGGAAGTAAGTATTTTTTGCTGTTTATAGATGAGTACACACGTGTGTGTTGGGTGTACTTCATCAAACACAAAAGTGAAGTACTCTCCATGTTCAAAATGTTCAAATCTTTGGTTGAGAACCAATCCGGTAAAAGAATCAAGCAACTAAGGACCGATGGAGGAGGAGAATTCACATCAAAGGAATTCACAAAAGTATGTCAAGAGGCTGGAATTCAAAGACAAATCACAACACCTTACTCTCCTCAACAAAACGGTGTCTCCGAAAGAAAGAATCGAACTTTAGTAGAAATGGCACGATCAATGCTTGTGGATCAAGGACTTCCAAATAAACTATGGGCTGAAGCTGTAGCTACATCAAACTATATTCAAAATCTCCTACCAACCAAGTCTCTTGAAGAAGACATCTCACAATGGAAAAATGGAGTGGAAGCAAACCGAGTGTAAAATGATATACACGTTTTTAGCACATCTTAGGAGTATCATTTAGGTATATTATACGTACATTTTGATACATTCTCATATAGTTGGAGTCTAGATAGTATCATTCATACACATTCACATGCATCTGCATACATACTACGTTTTGTGAGTGTTCAGGTACTAGATGCGGGCAGATCGAGCCCCAGGTCGAGCCCAGATTGAGCCCCATATTGAGCCCAGATTGAGCCCCAGGTCGAGCCCAGATTGAGCCCCAAGTCGAGCCCAGATTGAGCCCCAGGTCGAGCCCCCAACTCGAGCTCCCAACTGGAGCTCCCAACTCGAGCCCCCAACTGGAGCTCCCAACTCGAGCCCCCAACTCGAGCTCCCAACTCGAGCCCCCAACTCGAGCCCCCAATTTGAGCTCCCAACTCGAGCTCCAACTCGAGCTCCCAACTCAAGTTTCCAACTCGAGCCCCCAACTCGAGCTCACTCACAGCCAGATCGAGCTCAACTCGAGTACCCACTCGTGGAGGGCCAGCTCAAACGCACTACTACTCTTTTCACTATTGGGCCAAACCGAGGCTAAAATCCACTGCGCATTGGGCCGAGTTTATCTAGGGTTTTGCTATGAGTTTAGTATAAATATTATTACATATTGCAAAACCCGAATCCTAGTTTTTACAATTGATTTTTCTTGCGAACTTAGAGCTTTGTAATCGAACGCAACTTTCTGATTTTCGAGTTTATTTTTATGCAATTCAGTTTTACATTAAGCTTGATTTCATACCTTGTTCGAGTCCTTTATTGATGCATTCAAACCTTGAATTCGTGTCTGTTGTTAAACTCATGCGTTCTGAGTAGTCACCTAGGGTTCCTGAGGATGAGTTAGGTCTACATGATGCTTAGGTTTTCTAAGGCGCTTAGGGTTAGATTTATGTAAGTCTTTTCTGATTTGGTGTTATCATCACTAGTTTTATTCTGATCAGCCGAGGCTTGTTCTGAGTCGCTCTAGCATCGATGGGTGTTTGGTAGAGCGTCAGACTGAACCACTTCAGAGATTCACATGCTCAGCTCGAGGGATCGAATGTCTGAAGTGTGAATCGGCGTTAAGCGAGTTGATCGTTCATTCCGACTAGATTATCAAACGCCTATGGCGATAGGGTCTGTTAGTAGTCTACTCGAGTTTGTTTACCACGAGAGTAGACTCAGTATTTGTGTTCTCGTTGCCTAGAGACTAGCTCTATTGAGTGATATCAAGCGTCTAGTTAACTTAAGAGTCACGTTGACCCATGAAACTCACTCCTCAGGATCCTGCTTCCTCACCCTGTGTTAATTCTATTTTATACTCTACTGTTTATTGCTTTGTTCAAATTATTTACAATTGCCTTGTTTTGTCTATTTTCGTTTTAAAGGTTCGAATTAGGTTGTTAGAGAAACCACACTTTGATTGGCTTAAATTAGGGTAGTTAATTGCATCCTGATTGATAATTACATTCCCAGTTGGATTAACACCTATTATACTATAATTGACATACAAGTATAATAGGATTTGACAATAGAGTAAAAAATGTTGTTATCAAATTGGCGCCGTTGCCAAATGGGTCTCTGCTATTTACAATTAGGATTGTTAACTTTCTAAGCTCAAGTTCTTTTTACTCTTCGTTACATACTCACTTGTGGCACTGTGTTTTGTGTTCTGTTTCAGGTGATTTCAACCTCCAGTACGTCAACTTGATCCTACTGCTTAGTTTGATTTCGCTCAGTTTATGCAGACACGTTCACAAGGAAATCAGAATCTTCTCGAGCCTCTTGACAACATCAACCAACTATCACGCGAGTTAAGAGCGCAGAGAAACCAAGTCTACAGTACGCTTACAGAGAGAGTGATAATGAACGTATACACAGAGTCGAACACACATGTCCCCCCTGTTGACCAGCCTCCACAAAGGAGACCGCGAATAATAGGCGATGGAGATGCACCAAGCACTCACACCCAGAGACGTGGAAATGTTCCCCCAGCCATAACAAACAACAACTTCGAGATCAAGAGCAGTCTCATCTCTATGATCCAAAATAGGCAATTTCACAGCCTACCTTCTGAAGATCCGCTTGATCACTTGGACGAATTCGAGTGACTCTGTGGACTGCAAAGGCTTAATAGAGTCAATGAGGACGCATTCAAAATGAGGTTGTTCCCGTTTTCTCTAGGAAAAGCACTTACCACAAGGTTCCATCACTTCATGGGAAGCTCGTAAATTTGTGTTTCTCGTCAAATTCTTCTCCAACTCTCGAACTGCAAAGTTGAGAAACGCCATCTCTACCTTCACCCAACAAAATTCTGAAACCTTTGCTGAAGCCTGGGAGAGGTACAAGAATTATCAGTCTTAGTGCCCACACCATGATACCCTACTGAGACTCTGCTCAACAATCTCTACAGAGGAGTTCACCCTAACATCCGCAGGTTATTGGATACCGCAAGCCATGGAAATTTCCTTAACCAGGACGTCACTGATGGTTGGCAGCTAGTGGAGAATATGGCACAGGCAGATGGGCAGTATAATGAGGACTACGACAGGACGGTCAGAAACACAATGGACACAGACACAATCAGTAGGAAGGTACTCAAGGCCCTGAACGTCAAGTTGGACAATATCGATAGGCTGCTGCAAGTACAACACAAACATGTTCACTTCATGACTGGAGATGAACATGTTCCAGACGAGGAGGATGATCAGGTTGAGGAGATCAGTTATTTGCAGAATCAGGGAGGTAGTTACAAGCAGTACAACAACTACAAGCAGCACCCAAACCTCTCATACAGAAGCAACAACGTGGCAAATCCCCAAGACCAGACCTACCCACCGAAACCCCCACACGCTCAATCGAACGCGTTTGTTGCGAAGCAGCAATATCACAAGAGTTACCAGCCATCTGCAAACATACGACCTGGGTATGAAGCACACACTCCACCAACCGCTACACAGCCACCAGAAGTTTTAAGCCTACTCCAAGAAATTCTGAAGGGACAAAAAGCGTCTGCTGGTGATCCTGGAACCTTTACAATCCCATGCTCGCTTGGACCCCTATCATTCAGCAAGTGTCTTTGAGATCTAGGCGCCTCAATCACCCTCATGCCGCTTTCAGTTGCAAAAAGGTTAGGCTTTGTTGATTACAAGCCCTGCAAAATCTCATTGATTCTGGCATATAGGTCAGTGAGAATCCCTCATGGCATCCTAGAACACCTTCCTGTGAAGGTGGGGGGAGTTGAGATACCAACTGATTTTGTTGTCTTGGAAATGGAAGAAGAACCTAAGGACCCTCTGTTATTTGGAAGACCCTTCTTGGCCACAGCGGGCGCGCTAATTGATGTTAGGAATGGAGTCATTGAGCTGAATCTGGGTCCAGATCTTAGAATGAAATTCAACATCAATGATGCGATTAAGAAACCAACGATCGAAATTCAAGTGTTCTCAGTGCACGAGATGGACACTCTTGCTGATGAACTGTTAGAAGAATTGGCAACAGAAGATCAACTGCAAGTTGCTCTGACAAGGCCAGCCGCTGAGGGGTACCTGAGTATGGAAGCTGAATGCTATGAGAACTTGTTGGATTGCCACAGACCAATCAAGAGTCCGACGGTGATTGAGGAATTGGACTCGAGTGCATCTGAGGCGGACTCGAGACAGAGACTCGAGCTGCAAGTGCTCGAGTGCGCTACGCTTGACGTTACTGCTGAGTGGTCTGAGCTCATGGCACCCAAAGTGGAGCTGAAACCACTTCCTGCAGGACTAAGATACGCTTTTCTGGGCCCCAATTCTACTTCCTGTGATTGTAAATGACTCATTGAATGATGATGAATTGAGTATGCTTTTGACTGAGCTTAAACGTTTTAGAAAAGCCATAGGATACACCCTTAAGGATATTAGAGGAATTTGCCCAAGTTTTTGCATGCATATGATACACTTAGAAGATGAATCTCATTCTAGTGTAGATCCCCAGAGGAGGTTGAACCCGAACCTTAAAGAAGTGGTTAAAAAAGAGACACTTAAGTTGTTAGACGCTGATGTCATATATCCAATCTCTGATAGTAAGTGGGTCTCGGCTGTCCATTGTGTTCCTAAGAAAGAGGGTATTACAGTGGTTAAGAATGATAAGAATGAACTAATACCCACTAGAACTATAACGGGGCATAGGATCTGTATAGACTATAGGAGGCTGAATTCATCCAGTAGAAAAGACCATTCTCCTTTTCCTTTTATTGATCACATGGTTGAAAGGTTGTCTGGTAAAAAGTATTATTGTTTCCTTGACGGGTACAGTGGGTTCTTCCAGATCCCTATACACTCGGATGATCAGGAAAAAACTACTTTTACCTGCCCTTATGGCACTTTCGCTTACAAACGCATGTCGTTTGGGTTGTGCAATGCTCCTGCTACATTTCAGCGCTGTGTGACTTCCATTTTCTCGGATTTGATTGAGGACGTAGTCGAGGTGTTCATGGACGATTTTTCCGTCTATGGCCCTTCCTACTCCTCTTGTTTGTCAAATTTGTGCAGGGTGCTTAGCAGGTGCGTGGAGACCAACCTTGTGCTCAACTGGGAAAAGTGTCACTTCATGGTTCAGGAAGGTATATTATGGGGCACAAAATATCTGAGAGGGGTATTGAGGTTGACAAGGCAAAGATTGAGGTCATGGCTCAATTGCAACCTCCTAAGACAGTGAAGGATATTAGAAGTTTTCTGGGTCACGTTGGGTTCTATAGAAGATTCATCAAGGATTTCTCCAAAATTGCAAGGCCCCTGACGAGCCTACTATGCAAAGAGGTCGAGTTCAATTTCAACCCTGAGTGTCTCGAAGCGTTCCTTAAGATCAAAGAGGCGCTGATATCTGCTCCAATAGTCCAAGCTCCAAACTGGGACCTCCCATTCGAGATCATGTGTGATGCAAGCGATTTTGCTGTTGGAGCAGTACTGGGTCAGAGAAAGGACAAGAAGTTGAACGTGATACACTACGCCAGCAGGACTCTAGACAACGCCCAAACCAAGTACACCACCACAGAAAAGGAACTCCTTGTTGTAGTCTTTGCGTTTGAAAAATTCAGATCATACCTGGTGGGATCCAAGGTTATTTTTCACACTGATCACGCAGTGTTGAAATATCTTATGAAGAAAAAAGACGTCAAGCCGAGACTACTGAGATGGATACTGCTGCTGCAAGAGTTTGATTTAGAGACTATGGACAAACCTGGAGTGGAAAACGGGGTTGCAGATCACCTGTCACGAATGATGATTGAGGACTCGACCCCTATTGATGACTCAATGCCAGAAGAGCAACTCATGACTCTGGGAGCAGAAGAGAATTGTTCTCAAATCAACAAGAAATTAGCTAGATCCACTCTACCTTGGTATGCGGATTTAGTCAATTACTTAGTCGTGGGTGAAGTGCCTAGCTGTTTGGACGCCTATCAGAGGAAGAAGTTTTTCATAAACGTCAACCACTACTTCTAGGATGAGCCCTACTTATACAAGAAAGGAGCAGATGGTTTGTTCAGAAGGTGCATAGCAGAATAAGAGGTTCATGGTGTTCTGGAGCATTGTCATGGGTCTGTTTACGGTGGACATTTTGCCACGTTCAAAACAGTCCAGAAGATTCTACAATCAGGGTTATGGTGGCCGACAATGTTCAGGGACACTCAGGATTTCATCTCCAAGTGTGATCCATGTCAGAGAATGGGTAGTATCAGTAGAAGGAACGAGATGCCACATAACCCAATTCTAAAGGTTGAGATATTTGACTGTTGGGGAATAAACTTTACGGGGCCTTTCAATCCACCATCTCATGGGAATTGCTACGTTCTCGTCGCAGTGGACTAAGTCTCGAAGTGGGTAGAAGATATGGCAAGTCCGACTAATGATGCTAGAGTCGTCATCAAGTTGTTCAAGAGCATCATTTTCCCCAGATTTGGTGTGCCTCGTGTTGTAATAAGTGATGGAGGCTCCCACTTTATTAACAAGGTGTTTGAGAACCTGCTAAAGAAAAATGGAGTTAAGCATAAGGTAGCTACGCCTTATCATCCACAAACTAGTGGTCAGGTGGAGGTTTCAAACATGCAGATCAAGGTTATTTTAGCTCGAGTTGTTGGGGTGTCAAAACGTGATTGGGCCATGAAGTTGGACGACGCCATGTGGGCTTACAGAACAGCCTTCAAGACACCAATCGGAAGGACACCATTTCAGCTTCTATATGGAAAAGCATGCCATATGCATGTTGTGATAGAGTACAAGGCACTATGGGCTACAAGGTTCATAAATTTTGATCTTCAAACGGCTCAAGAGAAAAGGGTCATGAACCTGCATGAGTTAGAGGAGGACAGACTTGAAGCCTACGAGAGCTCGAAATTGTACAAGAAAAGGAAAAAAGCCTTCCACGACAAGAAGATTGCACACAAGAAAATCACGCCAGGCGACCAAGTGTTACTGTTTAACTCGAGGCTAAAATTGTTCCCAGGAAAGTTGAAGTCAAAATGGTCAGGTCCATTCCGAGTGAAAGAAGTTTTGCCATATGGAGCTATTACATTGATCAACAGGAAAGGAAACGATTTCACTGTGAATGGACAGAGCGTTAAGCAGTATCGAGCCGATGAGACTATTCACGAGAGAACCTCAGTTTCTCTCGATGAACCAACTGACCTTTGAAAGAGTGAAAGTCAAGCTCAGTGAGTATAAACAAGCGCACTTGGGAGGCAATCCCATGCATATCCTTGCATATATTTTAATTATGCTTTTACAATTTTTATCGCCTATCTTAGTATTTGATTTTCAGGAATCGAGCTTGCAACTCGAGCTCCATGCGCCTCATGCACCTTGTCCGCGCCCTGACGACAGCTCGAGCTCCCGCAAGTCTCCAACTCGAGCGCCAAGCTCGAGCACACGCCTAGCTGCCCCACCTCAACGATCCACGCCTAGTCGCCTCCATGCTCGACCAAGCTCGAGTCCCCTCTCGAGCTCCTCCCAGCTTCACTCAAGTCTCGCAGTCAAATAAACGTGCCATCACCCCATTAAACACACGCACAATCACCATGCTCCGTCAAGCCGCCGCTGAGGTGTGACTACACCACTCCTCGTGTATATATCACTACATGCTTTTATTATGTTTGCTGGTCTGGGATCCTTTTTCATTCTTTTATCTACACAAGAGACTGTGTGATTTAAGTCTGGGGGAGGATTCTAGACTTCATTTGATCATGTTTTCTTTGTTCTTCTTTTTGATTTTCCTCATGTTTCATATGCATCATATAAAAAATGAAAACGCATCCTTCAAAAACAGAGTGTTCATATAGTTTCATGCATTGCACCTAGGATCGAGTCTAAGTTCTGGGAATCATCTTTGTATGGATAGACAGTCTTGCTAGGTTGATTGATTAGTAACCATGGTGAACTCTTGGACTTGCGGTTCTTCCCTTTCGAAACCTAACAGGTAGATCGTCCGCCTTTGAAACATGTGCTTATGTTGTGTCTCGAAAGGACCTAGTTTGTTTCCTCTAATATTGAATTTGAATTTGCCAAGATAGGGGTTTGAGATGCATTGAATTTGATCCTTCCTTGAGTTTAGCTTGTCAATTAGAAAGAATGAAACGAAAAAAAAAAAATTTAGGTACTTCTCATTTAACTCAACTCACATAACGAGGTCTAAAGTGAACGGGGACTGTGCGTAAACCCGTACTTTCTTGTGTTTACTGATAAAACCAATATGATTTTGCATAAGGTGAGCGGGGACTGTGCGTAAACCCGTACTTTTTCGTGTTCATTGAGAAAGCAAAGACATTGATGCCTAAGGTGAATCAGGACTGTGCGTAGACCCGTACTTTCTTGCGTTCACTAATAAAGCTCGAGCATAATTCTGAGTTTGAGCAGAAACTGAATCTAAAAAAAAATTGTGCTGAATAAATTAAGTTTGCTAAACTCTTGGAAGTTGCACCAATAGTCTATGATCAATAACCCCTCTTGAGGCCCGCACCTTTGGAACTAGGAATCAAACTTGCACTTCTTAGAGCCCAGCTAAGCATTAGGGATATCTGGTTAGGATGATAAGCCTTGATGAGAGTAGATTGTGTTTTTAAAATGGAATAAGCATTCATTTGTGGCATACATTTTTCAGCCTACTGAGTTGTTTGTTTGAGGCAAGGTGTTCCCAGTGGATGCACCATCTTTTCCTTCTTAGCACTATGCATTTGCTTGAGGGCAAGCAAAGACTAAGTTCTGGGAAGTTGATATACACATTTTTAACACGTCTTAGGAGCATCATTTAGGTATATTATACGTACATTTTGATACATTCTCATATAGTTGGAGTCTAGATAGTATCATTCATACACATTCACATGCATCTGCATACATACTACGTTTTGTGAGTGTTCAGGTACTGGATGCGGGCAGATCGAGCCCAGGTCGAGCCCAGATTGAGCCCCAGGTCGAGCTCAGATTGAGCCCCAGGTCGAGCCCAGATTGAGCCCCAGGTCGAGCCCAGATTGAGCCCCCAACTCGAGCTCCCAACTCGAGCTCCCAACTCGAGCCCCCAACTCGAGCTCCCAACTCGAGCCCCCAATTTGAGCTCCCAACTCGAGCTCCAACTCGAGCTCCTAACTCGAGTTCCCAACTCGAGCCCCCAACTTGAGCTCACTCACACGCCAGATCGAGCTCACACGCGCCAGATATAGCTCAACTCGAGTACCCACTCGCGGAGGGCCAGCTCAAACGCACTACTACTCTTTTCACTATTGGGCCAAACCGAGGCTAAAATCCAATGCGCATTGGGCCGAGTTTATCTAGGGTTTTGCTATGAGTTTAGTATAAATATTCTTACATGTTGCAAAACCCGAATCCCAGCTTTTACGATTGATTTTTCTTGCGAATTTAGAGCTTTGTAATCGATCGCACCTTTCTGATTTTCGAGTTTATTTTTATGCAATTCAGTTTTACATTAAGCATTGATTTCTTTATTGATGCATTCAAACCTTGAATTCGTGTATGTTGTTAAACTCATGCGTTCTGAGTAGTCACCTAGGATTCCTGAGGATGAGTTATGTCTACGTGATGCTTAGGTTTTCTAAGGCGCTTAGGGTTAGATTTAATTAAGTCTTTTCTGATTTGGTGTTATCATCACTAGTTTCATTCTGATCAACTGAGGTTTATTCTGAGACGCGCTAGCACCGATGGGTGTTTGGTAGAGCGTCAGACTGAACCACTTCAGAGATTCACATGCTCAGCTCGAGGGATCGAATGTCTGAGGTGTGAATCGGCGTTAAGCGAGTTGATCCTTCATTCCGACTAGATTATTAAACGTCTATGGCGATAGGGTCTGTTAGTACTCTACTCGATTTTGTTTACCACGAGAGTGGACTCATTATTTGTGTTCTCGTTGCCTAGAGACTAGCTCTATTGAGTGATATCAAGCGCCTAGTTAACTTAAGAGTCACGTTTACCCATGAAACTCACTCCTCAGGATCCTGTTTCCTCACCCTGTGTTAATTCTATTTGATACTCTACTCTTTATTGCTCTGTTCAAATTATTTACAATTGCATTGTTTTGTCTATTTTCGTTTTAAAGGTTCGAATTAGGTTGTTAGAGAAACCACACTTTGATTGGCTTGAATTAGGGTAGTTAACTGCATCCTGATTGATAATTACATTCCCAGTTGGATTGACACATATTATACTACAACCGACATACAAGTATAATAGGATTTGACAATAGAGTAAAAAATCATGTTATCATAAAACATCTAAAAGTTTTTGGAAGTTTATGCTATGTGCATATATCAAATGAAAAACGAAAAAAGCTTGATGTCAAGACTAAACGTGGCGTGTTCATTGGCTACAGCCGTGAGTCTAAAGGCTATAGAGTGTTCTTGTTGGATGAAGAAAAGGTAGAAGTCTCTCGAGATGTGACATTTGACGAAGAGAAGAGGTGGGACTGGGAAAAGAAAGAAGTCAAGACCTCCATTGTTTCTCGGTTCAAGATCAAGTTTTCAAAACAACAAGAAGACAAAGAAAACACCAATGATCTATACACTCAAGTGGACCAAGTAAGTGATGCATTTAATAGACTTCAGATTTCTAATCATAGAACTCAAAGCACACTTGAAGAAGGGGAAACATCGGTTGGTCCAAGAGGTTTTAAATCCATCAATGAATTGATGCAACAAACGGAAGAGATGGTTCAAACACATGAAGTTTCTCATCAAATAAATGAAGAGATGAACATCTTTGAAGAAGCCGTGAAGAGTAAAGAATGGAGAGAAGCCATGAAGGAGGAGATTCAAATGATTGAAAAACACGGTACATGGACTTTGGTGAAAAGGCCGAAAGAAGCGAACATCATAAGTGTCAAATGGATCTACCGTCTAAAGACTAATGCAAATGGAGAGCCTATAAAGCATAAGGACAGGTTAGTAGCAAGAGGCTTTACTCAACAATATGGAGTTGATTATTTCGAAACGTTTGCTCCTATTTCAAGACATGATACGATAAAGACTATATTGGTCGTATCTGCCCAAGAGAAGCGGAAACTCTATCAAATGGATGTTAAGTCAGATTTTCTAAATGGTGAACTAGAAGCGGAAGTCTTCATTACTCAACCACCTGGTTTCATAAAAGATGGAGAAGAAGACAAAGTCTTAAAGTTGAACAAGGCTCTATACGGTTTAAAACAATCTCCTAGAGCATGGTATGAAAGAATTGATACTTATTTCTTGGCTAATGGTTTTCAAAGAAGTATCAATGATGCAGCCTTGTATGTACTAAAGACGGAAGGAGATATAATGTTGGTGAGCATATACGTGGATGATATTGTCATCACAGGAAGCAACTTAAACTTAGTAAACAAGTTAAAGATGACATGAAGCGAGAGTTTCAGATGACCGACCTTGGAGAGCTTAACTACTTCCTAGGAATGGAGATCATACAAGATGAGAAGGGAGTGTTTCTCTCCCACGAAAAGTATGCAAACAAACTACTAAAAACGTTCGATATGCAAGATTGCAAGACTGTGAAAACTCCTCTAATACCACACGGAAAATACGAAGAAGAGGAGGAGAAATTTGCGGATGAAACAAAGTACAGAAGTATAATTGGCGGTCTCTTATACTTGTGTGCTTCAAGACCTGATCTTATGTATACAAGTTCATACTTATCAAGGTACATGTCTTCACCATTGAAAATACATTATCAAGAAGCAAAATGTGTTCTTAGGTACATCAAAGGAACAACAAAATTTGGAATCCAATTTGAAAAAGTTTCGGAACCAAAGCTTCATGGATACTTGGATAGTGATTGGGGTGGATCAATTGAAGATAAAAAGAGTACATCTGGTTATGTATTCTCTCTCGGATCAGCGGTGTTTAGTTGGCATTCCAGCAAGCAAAAGAGTATAGCACAATCAACGGCAGAAGCAGAGTATATTGCTTTATGTTCAGGTGCAAATCAAGCTATTTGATTACAAAGATTGGTGAAAGAAATCGGGTTCAAGGCTGAAGAAGAAGTAAAGTTATTTTGTGATAACAAGTCAGCCATCGCCATTGGCAAGAACCCTGTCCAACATAGAAGAACGAAGCACATTGATATCAAATATCATTTCGTGCGTGAAGCTGAACAAAAAGGGCTTATTAAGTTGGAGTATTGTCCTGGAGAATCTCAACTTGCAGATATTCAAACAAAGCCACTATATACAAGAAGATTTGAAGAACTAAGAGATAAGCTTGGAGTCAAAGAGAAACTAAATTAAGGAGGAGTGTTAGATATAATCGAGTTTCTTCTTCTCTTCAAAATAAGTTAGTTGCTACATTTGTGGTTAGATATGTTAAGATAGAGTCATGTGGTTAGATAAGTTGTGTCTTTTAGTTTATGAGTCAAGAATTACAACTTTTTGTGTTTTGTGTCTGTTTGTTCCACACATATATACCTTAGATAACTTTTGTAAAATATATACGATTAACATAATAACAAAAAACTCTGTTTTTTTTCCTCTCTGTTTTTCACGATCAAATATACAACAAGCGTTGTTGTGGTTTTTCTTTTAATCGATCAAGGAAGCTTTTGCTTCTTACAGATATAAACCCTACCAAGCAGATTTCAGTCAAGAGTCTCGTCACTGGCGAGAAAAACAAGGCCCTACCACCTAAAGGAGATCGGCGAGACTCACCCGCTCAGACGAAGCTTCATGGCGAGAAGAGAAGCTCAACACCATCAAACCTCACCTTGATCTGCACCGGAGAAAGACAACACCAAATTAAAACAACAACAGCGCCACCACGGCAAAAGAAAAGGAGAGTCGGTATAAAACTATCGGCCACCAACTCTAATTCCAACAATGGAACGAGATCTAAACCAGAGACGTTAGGGTCTTCGAAAGAAAACCAAGTGTTTTTTATTTGTTTGGTGTAGCTATACAAATCCGATTAAGTTTAATATCTATACTACTAGCCTTGTGCTTCTTCTTTTTTCATTTTATAGCGTAGATGGGTTTTTTTTTTTTTAATGTGAAGTATAGCGTAGATTCTTGTAAGATGAAAAGGAATCAATAAATGAAAAAAAAAAAAAAAAAAAAAAACAAGAAACAACTGATATTCCATTGAACGATTTGACAAAGTCCTAATTTCGATCAAAGTGTTCCAAAACCATAGGCTCCAAATTCGCAATCAAATCAGAAGAAAAAAAAAATTGTTCGAAAAATACATAAATTTGTCTAAAAATGTTACAAAAAATACTATTAAAGCTAATTTACAAAACCACTAACATTCTAGAAATAGTTATTTCTAGAGAGTATTGCAATTGACATAGATAAAAGAAAGAAGAAGTGAAGATGTACAGATCTTCGAGCTGGAATCGAGTACCGGAAGATTACTCATCTGCACCACCTAAGGGAATGTGGATGGGCTCATTGATCGGTCCTCTTGATGAGAACGAATTATCTTCCTACAATAATCCACCTGTCGAGATGGTTAAGAAGGAGAAATCACGTACTAAGTTTGCAGAAAATGCTATTCATATTATTCCTTTTGTCCTTCTTGCATGTGCTCTTGTCCTCTGGCTCTTCTCAAATCCAGGTATATACCTATATCTTAAGCTAAATGTCGAAGCTAGGAATGAAATATTTTTTTCGAGCCAACAATTGAATTTTAATTAAATGATTGAATTTCTTAACATATGAAAAACATAAATTAAATTCGAATTAAAAAAGAAAGTTTTGTTTACTCTTATGTAGATATTTTGGCTCCTCTTTGGGTTGGTTTTAATGAATATAAGTATAATTGAAAAAAAAAATAGTGGTAGAGATGTGTTTTTTATTAAGTGATTAAATATTCACTTTTTTGTTTTTTCACATTTTTTCACTAGAATTCGATTCTAGGAATTGACTTTGTCCACGTGAAAATATTAGAGATTTAGTTTCAAATTATATATATAACCTTTTTGTAATTTTGTTTTGGGCTAAACCTTTTTTGTAATAATAAATGCAAAGCACAAATGGAATGACATAACTGAATTATCTTTTCCGCTTGTGAACGTACGTGAAAGGACGACTTTAATGTGCATTTTTAAATGTACATATTTTATGAATAACTAAGATATATCATGTTATTTTTCCAAAACTGTACAATTAACAAAATAATTTTCTCTTTTGTAGATGTAGACGTCGGGTTGAGAGAGGAATCTATTGCGGCAAAGATAGAAGGATTGACTATCGAAGGAGACATCGACAACGATAGCGATGGAACTCAAACCGGTTTCTTGGGCGCCGCTTTAGAACTCAGAGATTCAGAGAAACCAAACTCCACTCACGATGTGGACCGAAACAGACGAGTTTCAAGAAAATTGATCAAAGCTTTTTACTAGTTCAAACCATTTTTTGTTTGTTTTGACTAATTTTGATATTGATATATACTTTTAGCAAAACAATGTTTTATTTTGGTTTTTGGATAATAAAAGTGATGATATGCATATGTTGTGCGTCTGGACCAACATATATGTATTGTAGTGATGTGTATGTTGTGATATTTTGAGATGTTTGGATATACAATATATCATTTCGAGAAGACGTGTTACAATGTAATTATCCCACATCAGAAGTTTGAAAAATTCTAATATACTATATATAATAAGATAAGGATGTCTCTACTAATTGTCAATTGGTTTTGAATTGGAAAACCATAATTTAACATAGTATTAGAATCCAAAATTTTGGTCCATCATGTATGCATGATGATATGCGTATGTTATGATGTTTCGAGATATTCGGTTATACCACTTATTATCTCGAGGGACCTCTACTCATTGTCAATTGATTTTGAATTGAGAATCCTATAATTTAACAATGTTATTTGTAAAACTAATTTTTTAAATAATAATCTCAAAGCATAAAAAATAATTCTTTAAAAAAACACATAAAATAATTATACATAATCGGTGGAAAAAACTTCTAAATATATATAGAGATATATATTCATATTATTATGAAGTACCTATATTAATATCAACAAAAAAAAAGTACGACTTCCATTTCGCATGGATAAATCCATGAGCCGTCAAGTCGGTTTGCTCCGGTATCTTGTGGAGAAGAAGAAGGTGGAAGGCAAATCGAGATCAACTTCCAAACCGTATTTCTGCCATATTTAAAGCTTCATTTGATTGAGGTTGAGACATACCAATCGATATATCCCTTGGTACTGGTACAGCAGAAGGATGAACAAACTTAACCAGTTCAGGATTCGCGTAGTACATCGGATGGAACATAAGAGATGGGACATTGTAGTAAGGTGGTCCAGTTCGGTAGATTGGCATGTACGCCATTGATAGATTCTGAAACCGGTTTGAAATCTCGGTTTGCATTAGACCTTGTACTTGTTCTTGAGATCCGGTTTGTGGTTGTTTAGATGGACTCTTCACTGATGATGATGTTGATGCATCTTGAGAGTTACTCTCATTCTCATTCTGTTTGATTAAACTCGATTAAGCCAAAATTTAAACCCTAGAAAACCCAATGCGATTAATGGATTACTTGAGACACAAGGCAAATAGAAAAAACCTGAGTTTCGAGAGAGATGTCAAAGATACTAGCTCGTTTTCTTCTCTTGTCGTTTGCACTTAACCTAACAAAGTATTTCTGAGCATGACTAGCGACTTGTATCGGTGTTCTTGTCGTCACGAAATCTTTTGCAATTCCTCTCCAATCTCCTTTTCCAAGTTTCTTCAAACCGACTAAAAAAATCCGATGTTCGTCTTCCGTCCATGGCTTCCCTAAAATTTCAATTTTGAGTTTTTTTATCATTCAAAATTTAAAAAATTAAGAAAAATTTACCCTTTTTCTTCTCAAGCACAGTTTTTCCTTTCTTAGAATGAAACTGACCGTCCGAGTGATAACCGGCCTCTTCAACGGCGGCGATAAGATCTCTGTCATCGTTACCGTTATCGTCCGCGAAAAGAGCATCAAGGTTTCCCAAACTGAGACTCTTTCTTAACTCCGTTACCTCTGGCGACATAATCGGATCAGACGATATACTAACGCCGAACAGTTTAACGCTTGCCTTATTAACGCCGTTAAAACAAGTCCGTGCGTTATGGCCATCGTGACCACAATCTGAACAAGTCTTTGTCACCGTCTCCGTCTCCTTCACCATATTCTCTCTTTGATGTCTCACGATCTCGATAGTTGAATTTATATCGTGAAATATGAGTGTATTTATAGAGAATTATCATACACGATGTATATTATATATATTTGAATATTTTGGGTTAGCTGTTTTTTGTGATTGTCTGTGGTGTTTTTACATTTTATTTTCCTTAACGATAAAGGGTTTCCGTATTTATCTGATTTTATTTGGAAAAATTACCGTCTTTATTAGAAGAAAAAATCCAGCAGAATCCTGAGAAATCCACATTAAGCGGTTGAGATTTTTAAGCTAAGCTTAGTTGAGACTTTTCACCCGTTAGATTCTCTACGGCTACATATCTATTGGAAAATTATCCATTAGTTTTGTCCGATATGTATAAAAGAGATAAAAATCCTACATTTGACATTTTATTTTTTTATTTTTTAAAATCATCTCCGATAGAGTTCTTAAATAAGTTTTTTAAGAAAAAAAAATAAAAAGTAATGAAAATGGAACTAAGAGAAAGAAGTGAGTCTCTTGAACAAGAAACTTTTTCTTCTACTTGTCTTATTCCTATTGGCTTATTTCTTTTTTAGAATTAAAAGTTAATCACAAAAATATATTATTTTAGAATAATAAGCTTTTATTGTTAAAAGACTCATGGATTGGAGATGCTATAAGTTACCCACATCAATATTTGTCTCAATCCCAATGCAGTTATTAGGATCATCTCTTTGTTTTAATCCACTAGTTAAAATATACTAAAATATGTGATGCTTTAGAAAAAAAAAATTGTTTCAAAAATCATGATGTTTTTAATTTTCAATGCAATATTTATTATATTTGTAAAATTTATTTTGATAATTTGTATTATATACATTTATTTTTAATTGGCTGAATAACTTTTATATAGATAAAAGTATATATTAAGTTGAACAAATCAAATGTTAAATCATTTTTAACTTTTTTTAAAAAAGCATCATATATTTTGGAACACAGTATAGAACCATGGAAATTAAAGATTTATTCAAAAACTAGATAATCATCTGCGTTATAAATATATTTTTCTGTTTGAAACTATGTATATGTAAGATTTATGATCATTGATAATATTTGTTTTTCTTTTTTTCTTAGGTCTGATTTTCAATTCAAAAATATAAATTAATATTATATGTAATTCATCAAGATGATAATTCATGTTGTTTAGTGTATATGTATTTTTATCCTCATTAATCTAGATGATATTTATAATATTTTTTGTTATATTAATTTGTATGTATGATATTTTTATATTTTTATTTATTGAATTATGTATTATTTTAATATTATCAGGTAAATTATTTGTTTTTTGTTTGTTTAGTTTTCATATATATATCAATTTTTTATTTTTTATTTGGTATTGAAATTTTATTTTTGAAGTTTTGTGAATGTTAATAGTAATATCATCCTAAACCTGAGAAGTACTTCATGTTGTCTAAGAGTCATTTATGAAACATCCGTAACTTATGTAACCTGAATTGGAGATTGATGTGTTGGATACCTTTAACCATAGTCACAGAGGAGAGTGGTTACTACTGGTAGGCTGTGATCTCTATAACATTTAGTTTTTTTAATATATTTTGTATATAATTGGATCAATAGTATTCCATACATATACAGCCTAAAATTCATTCTCTAAAATTAGGGAGGGATCATTCTCACTACCGGATCAAAAAAACTTGGCAACATTTATTTCTAATTTTATAATATATATATATATATATATATATTCATATTTATTTAAAAGAAAATACATGAGTAAAGACTTCAAGGTACGTGGATTCATGATGATCCAGAAGTCCAGCCTAGAAGATTTGAAATCACAATAGATATCTGCAAATTTGGATCAATTACAAAATATAGTACTAGTTTCCTTATTTTGGGAAAATTATTTTGCTTTCATTTTTTATATAGATATAGACAGTACTCGAGGGTTCAAAAATCTGTTAAAATCCTTCGAATAGTTGATACAGATTTTTTACGGAAAACATTTCCGTTATAAGTCATCATCCTAATTTGTTTTTCCTGTGCATCAAAGTTTTTCTTTTTACTGTGTGAATCAGTTCTTTTACTGTAACAGATCTGTCGTAATGATAGAGGTGTGAGAAGCCAACACGAAATGAAATCCAAGTATTAGTTGGAAAAAAATGTTATTAATGTTGTACAATCTCTTAAAACGTATGTAAAAGAAAAATACACATAATTATTCATATATAAATATGGTTTATGTAATTTTTGTCACGGGAAGTAAAATATTTATATGCCAAAGGTCCTACACGAGGAACTTTTTGATACTCTTTCATAAAAATAGATCGCACTTTGGTATGATCCATGTCGAATCGAATATGATGAGATCTTTCAGTAGAAGTACTTGGACCACGACGCTTCGGTCCAATAGGCTTTTGCTCTACCAACCAAACCTACCATTCATTTATAAAGGTCAAATTAACGTAGCACCAAATTATTGCTAGCTATTACATTTTTCTTTTGTTAAGCCTTCTATTTTTCCCTTGTCAGCCGAGAAAAATTTATAAAGGAGGATTCATCTCATAGAGTTATACAACAACTAGAATCTCTAATTTCTAAGAATAGCATTTAAATGATCCCCAAAAAAAATTCTTATTGTCATGTAATATTTTTGTTCATATTTTTGCGCTCTCTAGAACATTTTTGTCTCTAAATCGACTAAATGCTACTTAGTCGTTTGTGAGATTAGTGCTGTAGCTTGCAAGGAGTGACAGAACCAAAAAAAATTTTATGGATGTCAAAATATTTTTCTAAAAACTATACAATTTAATTTAAGATATGTCGTTATAAATATATACTAAGTTCACTCATATTTTTCAAATGCTTAAATTATTAGTTCAGTTTTTACATTGTTCTGCACTTATTTACATATTATTTTATTTGATCTTATTTTCTAAAAAATCTACTCATATGTCTTAAGTTTAATTATGCTATACTTTTTGAAACAAAGAATAGATTTTAAATATACAGAAACTGTAATAGACTAGTAAAAGTTCTGTTTAAAAGTAAGTTAATGTAACAAGCAAAACAATTATGTAATTAGATTTAGAAATTTCGTATGAAAAGATTGAAAGGAATACATGAAAACAAATTAACAATAAATCAACTAGAGGTAAATATATTATGTCAGAAATAATAACTATATTATATTTTAGATTTGATTACTTTAATGTCATATATATATATATATATATATATATATATTGAATGGATTAGAGTTAATTATGTTTTTTTGTCAACATTGGGTCACAAATGGGCGGTCCATTAGTCAAGTTCTTGCAAATGCAAGCGAGGAGACTCGATCCCAGGATGTGCAAGTACGCATGCCTTTTGTGGACTTACCACTTGCCACTAGACTAAATGTCATTTGCAGTTAATTATGTATTTGATGGGTCAATTTTGTTTAAAATGTCAAAATATGTAATATTTATATAAAAATCATGGGTGTCACTTGACACCTCTCCTGCAAGTATTATTCGTTTGTGACAATTTTGCGTATTTTTAAGAAGTTTATTTCTTTAATTTAAACTGAAATTAGGGGTATTAATCCATTGAATCAATTTAGATTTTTAAAAAAGAAACATAAATATTTTTTCATACCAACTCATGTTATACAATCACATATGTGGATAATTTCTTTCATTTCGAAAATGCAATGGTAACTTGTTTTAATATAAGATATTAATTTTATGGCCTAATCCATCCTCTACTAAACTACCATTTTATTTTAAAAACTAATATACGAAAAATGAGCACAAGTAATATAGCACCTTTGATATGTCAGGGATTGACGTCTGCTTAACTCCTAACGGCAAATCTCCTTCCGACAATATAAGTTTCGGTGGCAGTTTGTCTTCGTCTACCAGCTTAACTGTCTCCCACAGCATATCTTCTTCCTCCGATGGCTTATCATCTTCCTCATCTGTTTGCTTCTCTACTTCCACTGGATTCTCTTCCTCCAATGGTTTTTCTCCTATAGCCAGTTTGCTAGCCACCTCAGGTCTAACTCCTTGTTCATGCATATTAGATCTCCAAAGCTCTTCTTTCCAAAGTCTACATCACACATACACAAGATTCAGCCTAATTACTCACATTTGACGAGTAATCTGGGCGAATTCGACAAATCTAACCGATATAAAAGATTTTCAGACACTTAATTATATGTTAAACATCTATAGTTAGAATGTATTGGAGACCTCGCATTATCTGCAAACACGTATAGGTACGGCTAATGTTACATGGTAATTTATATGCGTACTAATCAATAGTAGTATTCACTACAAAAAAAAAAAATTGTTTTGTGCAAACTGCAAATACTCTAATAAAAGCATTAGAGGAGTTAATTAATTACGTCTTCAGGGTAAGAACAATTAATTAATTACTTGTAGAGCCAGAATAGAAGAGCGATCCCCGATGCTCCTAAGCCACCAGAAGCTAAGAATCCCGTGACCAAGAAAGTCGTAGTGATAACCGCCGGTACAATAATCAGACTAAGAACTACAAAAACCGGTAGCATCACGGTTAAGGCCACGGCGATACCGGCGAGGATTAGGAGGGATACGGCGGCTGTACCGGTATCAAGAAGAGGTTTGTCATTCGTACAGGAGAAATACATTTGGAAGTATATAGAAATTTTGGTAAGACTCTGATTCTGTAATAAGAATGAAGTCCAGATTGGGATTTGGAAGATAGATATTGGTGGGCTCGACGTATACGACATGTGTTCTGAAGAGAGTGTTGTTATTCATGCATGCGATTGACACCTTTCTGTGAGGGAAGTTTCTCTACGTAACGCCAACTTTATTCCCATTTTCTTTATTTCTGAAACATCTTTTTTGCTCACTCACGAGTTATAGAACAAATTAAGCAGACAAATAAATAGATTAACTCGAATTATGGCTCAAGAAAAACAGGGAAAGACTAATATTCCGATCATAAATTAGACAAAAGGGGTAAGTGGCATTTAGCCTAGTGGCAGGTGGTAAGTCCATAAGAGACATGCACACTTGCACATCCTAGGATCAAGTCTCGCCGCTTGCATTTGCAAGGACTTGGTTAATTGACCGGATATTTGTGGCCTAATATTGACAAAAAAATAATTAGACAAAAGGGAAAAGACGAATATTCCAACCATGAATTTATGATGATTTATAAATAATTATAATAATATTATCTCAAAAGTATATTCATAACAAAAATATTACTTATAGTGTGGGTCCTGTTTTAGAAAGATTAAAGACCTACAAGCTCTGAAAAAGATATCACTTATAATTAATAAATCGAGTGATTGTTTCGTTATAAATCCTTTCAAAGCAAAGTTTAGATTAGTTATTCAAAACACTACGAATTTGTAGAAAAAAATGTTTGTAACCAAAAGTAGACATAAACATTACAAATTTACTACTAGTATTTTTAATCACAAAATCTCGTAGTGAGAACTCAAATTTTCTGTATCATTTTTCTGGAAATATTATAATAATGTAAATTTTTGCAAGTTGAAATGTAAGACCATGATTATTGGTGAGACTCATGTGGGTCTCTTAAAAAAAAAAAAAAAAAAATTTTTTTTTGTAAAAAACGGACCAATAGGCGAACCCGTCTCTTACATCTCTTATTTAAGAGACGGGTTCGCCACGTGGCGAACCCGTATTGGTCCGTTTTTTACAACAAAAAAAAAAAAAAAATTTCTTTTTTTAAGAGACCCACTTGGGTCTCACCAATAATCATGCTCTAAGCTCCTTCGTGGAGCAGTTGGCATTGACGAGTGGTCGCTCCTAGAGTCAGAATGGTAAGACAATTCAACTTCTTTTCGTGGATGAAATTAATTCAACAATTAGTAAACAGATTATCCATTACAACTTAGCCCCAAACTATAACAGAATTTCCATTATATTTTAGTCTATTTATAGTTCTTCAACATTTTTCTTCAAGGTTATTTAATTGATGGTGATATTTGCCATCTAAAACAACAATACGATCACTACATTACCAAGGAATAGGAAATAGCTAAAACTAGTAAAGCAATTTAACAGTTTTTACGGATCACCAGTCGAGACATGCACTAATTATTACATACAACTTCTCTATATAAACTCAATTTTTGTTAGGATTTCAAACTTCAGCCATCAAACAAAAAACAAAAGAATTATATAGAAAAATAATATTAAAAAAAACCCAAACAAATATATTTTTGTTTCTTAAAACAATATATCACAACAATGTCAGCATCACATTTTGCTATCCTTTGCATCATCATAGTTTCTCTCGTTTCTCTACAAGAATGTACGTAAATTCAATTCCGCAATTATCTAGAGTCGAATTCTGGATCTCTTTTACATTGTATATCATCACACATGATTTGATATAATAAAAATAGTTACAATTTGTTTGTTTACAGTTGCAAATGCAGATGAATTTGAAACGAACAAGATAGGTTCATCAGCATGCACCACTCGTCCAGACTGTAAACATGGAAAAGCGTGTTATTGCTGCTATTATGATCGCTCGAAGTGCTATCGTAATTTATATAACTGTGCATCTTCCTGCAACCGCAAGCATCATGATTGACAATTACACTTTTATGTAAAGGACGCAATTTCAATTACACTTCAACAAAAAAATAAAATATGATCGTTCTTATCCACTTACTATAGTAATATAATTTCATTTCTAGTATTTTTTTAATCAATTATATTTTGATGGTTTTGTAAAATAATTAAATATGATAATTATATTATAGTTGTATAATGATCATCTTCAAAAGAAAGTTGTAATATTTCGGAAAATAGCTAAATAAAATTAATTTAACAATTTTTCTCAACAATAATTTGGTTTTGTAAGATTTTCTCAAAAGAAAAAAAAAATATTTTCGGACTATATATATATATGTATGACATTTTGTGATTTTATTTTTCTAACAGTGGAAACTAGTAATAGAATCAAATTTTAAAATATCTGTGAATTTACTTCCATTAAATTGGGAAAATACATGTTATTCACTGCATGTTAAATTTTAAATGTGTGAATTTTTTAATCGAATTTTGTTATTTCAATTATTAACAAAAAAAATTACAATTGATGAAAAAAATTAACCTTTTCACCACTAAAAAATAATTTTCGTAGTTTTTATATTTTATATGTAAATTCTAATCCTTGAAATACAATAGAACTTTTGTTGGTTGATATACAAAAAAAAAAAGGATTTTATAAGTGTATTTAATTATAGGGACCCTTAATTATAACCCATCTGCATGTATAGATTAAATTTTGAAAATCTATGCATACTTAAAAATATAAAAAGAAGTCATCATGATAACTTGATAAATACTTTAAAACTAATAAAGGGATAAGACAAATAAGAAAAGAAGAGAAAGAAAATAAGTGATAAGTCAATTCCAACTGCAAAAAGACAAGGTGGTATGATCTTTCTTAGTCCTTTCCACGAAACTCCCTCGATTCCTCTCTTTATCTCCAAAGCTCACCACTATATATTACCATTTTCCTCTTCACTCTTCTTCTCACTTCCACACACACATAACATCACTTAAGAGTAAACATCATGGCAACTAACCAAGAAGCTTTAGCCATCGATTTCATAAGCCAACACCTTCTCACAGACTTTGCTTCCAATTGTATCCTTCACAAAGCTGCAGACCCATCTCCTCATATAGAAACAAGCCCTAGAACCATCAATAACCAATCCCCTAAACCGAACTCGAATCTTAACCGTCGTAAACCCCCCTTACCGAATCTTTCAGTACCGAGAACGGTCTCAACAAAGACGGAGAAAGAAGAGGAAGAGGAGAAGCACTACAGAGGAGTGAGAAGGAGGCCGTGGGGAAAATACGCGGCCGAGATCAGGGATCCAAACAAAAAGGGTTCTAGGATTTGGCTCGGGACTTACGACAGAGCCATTGAAGCTGCAAGAGCTTACGACCACGCAGCCTTTCAATTACGTGGAAGAAAAGCAATCTTAAATTTCCCTCTCGATGTTAGGGCTACGTCGGAAACTTGTCTTGACGAAGGAGTCATCGGGTTAGGGAAACGTAAGCGAGTGAATCTATCTCCGCCGGAAGAAGAGAGAGAAGCAATTAGGGTTAAGGAAGAGAGAAATACGACGGAGGATGATCAGGTTGAGGCAGTACCTTTGACGCCGTCAAGTTGGATGGGGTTTTGGAACGTAGGAGCAGGAGATGGAATTTTCAGTATTCCTCCGTTATCTCCAACGTCTCCTAACTACTCCGTTATCTCCGTCACTTAAACATCGGGCAAGTCAATGGACGATGGCGTTTTCACTTACGTCACTCTCATCATCATTTCTTTATTTTTCGTATAATATATATAAGTAGCGGTAGTGTGCAAATATCAAATAACTAGTTTAGTACCAATCATTTTGTTCATTTATTTATTATTTTTGGAGGTTGAAAATATGAAATATATTTTGTATTTGTTGAAGTTCTTTTATTGATTGTATAAAAAATTATTAATCATAAGTTTTTCTTTTTGAGTCATATCTAAACTTCCCCATCTGCCAAATGATCATAAACTAAAAAATTGGATAAGAAACAATGAAATCTAGTAGTAAGAAAAACACGATAATTACTCAATTACATGATTTAAACGAAAAGCTAAAATTTTCAAAATTTCAATAGTAAAACAAACCAAACAACAGATAATGGCGTCTAGGATTATCTGCAAAGCAAGCACAAAAGTAAATTATCAATGTTATCTTACATATTAGTATTATAAAATTAAAGGGTTAATTATAATTAATTTTAAATTAAATAGGAGTATAATTGTCAACCAACTAAGCAAGAGGGTAAGGTTTGGTTTCCATATGTGGAGCCCTATACGACATTAAGTAGAAACAAAGAAATATCAAGTTGCTTCAAATCATATTCTAGCAAGTAGCTAGCAAGAGAACCCTACAATTATATATTCTACATAATATATTACAGTTTAAATCGAATGTTAAAATACAAAATACATTTGATATTTTTTAGTTTGGTGAGTAATTGCTAGTACCTGCTAAGTCACTCTTACTACCAAATACAATGTCCAGGGAAAAAACAAACGCATTAATGACAAACAATTTAATGAGAATCAAATATTGTTAAAGAGTAAATGTTACGTGCTTAAACGTAAATGTTTTCTCCACCATAATTCAATTTTTAGAGAATCTTGAAAAATGTTTTAAGTTATAAATCATAATTTATCGATCCAATTATTATTCATTTTTTTGTTAATTTGATTCTCTAAAACTCATAATCTTAAAATCTATTTTTAATTTACTATATGTAATAAAAAATGATTAAAACTCAAATATCAAAATATTAGTGGGATAATTTTAACCATCAAACTGAAAAGAATTTAACATCGATCCAAGTAAAAAACATCTGGTTAGCAAACTAACCTAGGATTTGAAGCGTGGGTGAGTCAAGGAATTAAACTCCAAAAGAATGAAATGGAAGTTAGTGAAATTAGTGAGCATGAGGGACAAGAACAAGTTGGCACAACTTGGAAGGGTCCTGACAAAATATCGTAAGTTGTCTTCAATAAATGTGAATGGATAAGACTGGGACCCTAGAGTAAAAACTAGAGAGACGGAGAGAGATTTTTGTGACACCTCATCCATGGCTGCCAAACACATGATTATGATTCCTTTCTTTATATACCCAAAATATGTCGTAACTTTTCTTCAAACATCACTTGCTGATTTTTCTTCTCCCGTCTTGTCTCCAAAAGAAAAATAACTAAACAATGGCGACTTTTGAGGAAAGCTCTGATTCGGAGGTTATACACAAGCATATGTTTGAAGACTTGATAATCCCTGATGGTTTTATAGAAGATTTTGTCTTTGATGATGCTGCTTTTGTCTCAGGACTCTGGTCTCTAGAATCCTTAGACCCAGTTCCTAAACTCGAAACTAGTTCACCTGTTCTTCACCCAGATTCCTATGTCCAAGAGTTTCTGCAAATGGAAGCAGAAACATCATCATCATCAACAACAACAACAATATCATCTGAGGTTGAGATTATCTCAAACAGGAAAAAAACAAAGAGGTTAGAAGAGACGAGACACTACAGAGGCGTGAGAAGGAGGCCGTGGGGGAAATTTGCAGCAGAGATTCGTGATCCAGCAAAGAAAGGATCCAGGATCTGGTTAGGCACTTTTGAGAGTGATATTGACGCTGCAAGAGCTTATGATTATGCAGCTTTTAAGCTCAGGGGAAGAAAAGCTGTTCTCAACTTTCCTTTGGATGCCGGAAAGTATGATGCCCCGGTCAATTCATGCCGGAAGAGAAGGAGATGTGATGTACAGGAGCCTCAAGGGACAAGTACAAGCAACTCACCATAGTAATCAAACTAATGGGACTAGTAATGTTTAATAAGTATATATAGGTAAGAATAATAGAAGTATGTGAAGCACTATGTATAGAGCCATAAAAATGTTAGATTAGTGTACTGAAAAAGCTCTTGCAAAAATATGTACTAAAAAGTTCCTGTAACAATGGAGCTTCTGTGTTTTCTCATGTCTTGAAAAGTTTAAGGTTTAGAAACAAAGTTCTTGTTCGAAATTGGTTGCAAGATTCAAGTTTTCCGAAATTATGCTTCCCCGGAAGGCAAAAGGACCCAAGTCCACCGACTATTCTAGTTCTTTATCTATTTTGTGGCATAAGCTTAGAAAGAGAAACTATTACCCAATGACACAGTTAGTATCTTCTCATGAAATCCATTCCGTAAAGCAGCTTTAGTATATCACAGAGATGTTGATTAGCTCACATGTCTAGAAAGCATGAATCTATGAATTGAGTAGATGAACAAGTTGCAGGAGGGACCAGCTTTAAAAAATGTAGCAGCCAGAGTTTTGTCTCATGGTTGGGTACAAGTCAGCAAACATTGTTTAAATATGACAAGAAATTTGATGGACCACACGCACCAGCTAAAGCTAGGAGAGATGCACAAGTTGCAAAGGTAGCGAGAGAAAAGATATGTATTTACATCTCAATCCCATCGTTGAGATGGCTGTTGAATATTATTATTAGGAATATAATTAAACCAAAAATTCTTATAACCAACCATATATTTAATGATTGTCGATAAAGATAGATAAAATATTTATGCCTAATATACCTTCGGAACAGTATATGAATATGAGCTGACCTGTTTCTTAGATAGAAGAGATCCTCGTGTCATCAATCTTTTCTTGAGTCTCCATGTCGATCACGTTCTGCAGTGCTCCTTCACGAGTCAAGAAACTCGGTTGATTCGTCGATGCAAGGAGTCTAGCCCACATCCTATCCGTTAACTTCACTGTATTGGTCACTTCAGTCACTCGCTGCAGAAGTAAAACGTGTCACACAATTAAAAGATCATGATATTAACTTAAACTACACAGGTTTTAAATTCCTAGAAATAAGTTAGTCTATGAATGATTACAAAAATTGGGATGTAAGCATGTCTGCTGTTAACAGGTCCCACAGTGAAACCAGAGTACCCAGCCATTGCTCCATGAACTGCACTTTGGGCTAGAAGAGTGCAGTAGACGTTGTCAGATGCATTACTTGGTATTGCTCTTATCATATACGTTGGGTCTGTGCAACAAGTAATTATGTCAATGAAATGCACAGAAGGGCGTTAACAAGATAAAGACACTTAATCTAAAGATATACCTATATACTTCATATTTGTTGTCATTTTCCGAACATTTGTAAAGTGATCCTGCAAAAGTCATCTCAAATGTTTGAGAAAAACATCTATATACCGTTTCCTTAACTTTCAAGTTTCAACCGATACCTTAATCTGTTGAGTCAACCATAAACCAACATCAAGTAAGAGTCTATTTCCTGAGGCATCTTTAGTTTCAGAAGCATGCATGCTTTGAGCGACATAATCCTGTCCAGCTCCTTCGGCTATCACAATAACCACGTGACTGTTCTCTTTGAGTCGTTGTTCAACAAACTCAAAGAGCCCACCCTTTCCCTCAAGAAAAAATGGAGACTCCGGAATCAAGCAACAATCCTGTCGCATTCCAAAGCGGTCATTGTTACACCATAGCATATAAATAATGTGGTAAGAATTTAACAATCATAATAATCTATTACCACATCACGATTCGCTAAGGTTGCAATCATGGCAATAAAACCTACAAAATTTGTGACAAAAGTTAATTTTATATACTCCTTTTTGGAAGAATAGGATAGAATCTTCACAAAAGAAAATAGACCAAATATGACAAAGAATATCTACCGCTGTATCTTCCCATGAGTTTAACAATACCAACACCATTTTCCACACTCTCAACCTCTACATGAGCAGCATTAATAGCTCGTTGTGCTTCCTCCACAGCAGTATCAAAGCCAAAAGATTTGTCAATCACCTGAAACAGTTAATGGAAAGGATGTATGCGAAACTCCTTAAGAGAATAAGAGACCTCAAATTGAAATATGAATGTGCTTACAGCAATATCGTTATCAATTGTTTTGGGGATGCCAGAAATTGCCACTTTCAGACCACGCCTCTCAACTTCCTTCACAAATATGAAGCAAGCATCAATAGAAATACTCAATGCTACATACATATGATATAACATTTACTAATGTGTGATAATGAACACACTTCGTATATTTTCTCTGCACCCTTTTGTGTCCCATCACCTCCAATAATATACACCTGAAAATATTCATCCAAAAGATATTAGTATGGCTCAGTTTCAAGACTAACTAAACTACCTAAAGATCATGGAAACCTGGGAAAAAATGGATGTTGCTAGTGTTAGCGACCTGATTAATTCCTCGATCTTGAATGTTATCAACAATCTTTGCTGTATCATGTCCTCCTCTAGAGGTTTGAAGAAAAGTGCCCCCGCGTTTATGAATATCGTTAACTACTTTAGGCGTCAGGGTCATAGTGTTTTTGGAATAAAATCCCCTATATCCTCCCTGAATGCCAAGAATGTTATTAACACCATACATATTGTTCAATCCACATACAATTTCCCGTATAACTGTATTAATTCCTGGGCACAATCCCCCGCAAGTCACTATGCAAGCTTTAACTTCATCTGATCTGAAGTACACCTGTGATGCCATATTTTAACGGGTTTCAGTTGCGAACACATCTTGACCAAAGTTTAAGACTTAAAGAAGAAAATCATACTCTTTCTCGAGGGCCTGCTCGCCTAAAGTGTACTCCTCGCTTACTTCCCTTCTGGACTACAATCTAAATATTGAGGTATTTGATCAAGCAAAGAGCAATAAACCGACATAAAAGAAAAAGAAAAACAAAAGCTTAAATCAGAAACCATCGGGCTTACATTCTGGGCAACTACATCTTCAGAACTGACAAAAGTTCGCCTGCAGAAACAGCACTGAGAATGTTATTACAAGTTTACAAACCTCCAAGTCATTATAAGCTACTTACTTTCCCTACTTTAAACCAAACTTACTTAACAATGGCATATGCTTGACTTTCTTTCAACGGATTTGGGTAAGACTGTAAGTAATATCAGAAACAAAACACAAATCAGGGAACAAGCAAAACTAATTCAATTGTATAGTCCATTTTTTTTTCATTTCAAGTTGTATAACCTACAAGACAGGAACAGGGGAGACTCAAATACCTGTAAATCAGGGAGAAATTTGGTCAAGTGAGGAACGTCTTCAAGCACAAACCCATCATCTCCCTCTGATCCCAATCTATCGGAGCACTGAGCTCTGATTAAGCGGTTCCGGTGGGAGATTCGCGGAAAAACTGAAACTTTCTTCAATTTCAAAGCAAGAAGCGGGAAATCTCGACGATGAAGGACGTTTGAAGAAGGAATAAGCGAGGAAATATTGGGTTTCGCTGACCCACGAAACGAAATGGAAACTTCCATTTGTACGGAGAACAAATCCGCAATTTGAGGAATTGAAATTTGTTTTTTCTGAGAATCTCTGAAATTCACGGTTGAGATCACCAAAACGAAGGAGTATCACACCAACCAACGCACACTCCTCAGAGAGACTGTATGAGTGTTAAACTTCGGATAAACCGATCTGAACCGAACCTAAAACGAAGGAAAGTAACACCATGTCGTTCGCGATAAATATTATAACACACCCTGCCCTTTTTTGTAAACCTGATTATATCAATGTTCTTAGACCATCTCCATCGATTTAGAGATATTTTTCTTTTTCAACGACAGATTAATTGGACCACAACTGTAGGTGGGGGGACTCAATCTCTGGTTGTGCAAATGACATGGCTTAAGTGGACTTACCGTCGGCCACTAGGATAAGAGCCATTTGCAATTTAGAGACTTTTTTTTTGTCAACATTGGGCCACAAATGGCCGGCCCATTAGCCAAGTTCTTGCAAATGCAAACGGGGGGACTTGATCCTAGGATGTGCAAGTGTGCATGTTTCTTGTGGACTTACCACCTGCCACTATGCTAAATGGCACTTGCCAATTTAGAAATATTTAGAATCTCTAAACAATTAAATAATAGTATTTCTTTTTGTTATAATTTAAATTTTATTTTTTAAATGTAACATCTAATAGTTTTTTGGATACATGTCAAGAAACGGTTCTCAAGTTGTCTATTTAAGAATCAGTTCTTCCTACTTTAACATCTTTCAATTTTTTAATTATATTTATGTGTTAAGAACTTTTATTAGAAACCTCGATGGAGGTGCTCTTATTTCGGTTTGATCTATTATTTGTTTTTTTGGTTTTGTTAAATTAATTCCAAATTAAATCGGATTAAATTTTTGGTTAGATTCAGTTTTTAAAATAATTGTATCAGTGAAATTTTTCTGCTTTGCTTTATTGATCTTTTCCTTTTTTCCAATTTTTTGAATTTTTTGGTTTTTTATTTAAAATTATAAAAAATTTGGTTTAAAATTAAAATTTTAAGTTTTAAAAAAATCAGTTGATTTTAGATAATCGAACCGACCAAACCGAGAACTGAATTCAAAATTAATTAACTTTTGATTGGTTTTTATGAGTAAATTGAAATTAGATTGAGAATCGAAAATTTTAGTTTGGTCAGTTCGGTCCAATTCAGACGGTACCGACGGCCCAAATTTTATTTTTTCCGGAAAATATATACACATAACATAGTCTTTTCCAGACTCTCTCCGTATCTGGATATCCGACACACGGTTGAGATGAGCCTCTCTGTCGGGATACCGTTTCCACTGGCCATTAAACCACCTGAAATTTCGTCATCTGTGAGAATCTATCTGGTTTTTTTCTCTTGTTGTTTTATTTCACTTTGCTTTCTCTATTCGTGACGAAATCATGTATTCCAGACAAGAAGCTCAACATTGTTTCTACCAGCTCAGCTTAAGAATAAGCGTCGAGAAAATTCAATTCCTTCGAATTTCCATTCATGTTTGACAATAAACAACGAAAGTTGTTATTCGGTTAATTAGTTGATTGATCTTTTACGAGAATCTTGAGATGAAGAGTTTCTAAAGAAAACAAAATCTATTCATAGAGTTTTTATTAAATCTAAGTTTATGGGCAAGTGCTTGACTGTAATGTTGAATCAGATGGTTATTATTAGAATATAGAAAATCTTCTTCCTAAATATATGTAAATAAGTTGTAACAATAAGATATTCCTAAGGCTTATCCCTCTTAATGAGGATTTGTTCTTTCTATATATTAAGATGAATACAATGAATCTCCTCACGGAGAATATTGATCTCTAAAACGTCTTTCATGGTATCAGAGCTTCCAGGTTTTTGATCCTCTTTTCTTCTCTTTTTCTCTTCATCGTTCCCTCTCTTCTCTTCTCCTTCCTTCCTCTCATGGCTGCCACATCACCTCCCCCCTCTGAGAAAGCTTATGGCGTCTCTAACATTAAGTCTCATATTCCTATTCTCCTCGATCTGGAAGAAAGCAACTATGATGCATGGAGTGAGCTCTTCCAAACACACTACCTCAACTATGAAGTTTTAGGGCACATCGACGGCAATCTGCTTCCAGCCAACGACAATGATACCGCGTGGCAAAAACAGGATGGTATCGTCAAACTATGGTTGTACGGAACTTTCACGCCTAAACTGTTTCAAAGCTCTTTTGTAACAGGTACATCGGCTCGACAAATATGGCTCCGATTGGAACACAAGTTCCGCAATAACAAAGACGCTCGAGCACTAAGACTCCACAATGAACTCCGCACAAAGGAGATAGGTGACATGAAGGTTGCAGATTATTGTCGCGACATGAAGAAAATAGTAGATGTACTAGCCAATGTCAATGCACATATGCAAGACAAAACACTAGTTATGTACGTCTTGAACGACCTCAATGCCAAATCTGACAACATCATCAATGTGATCAAGCACAGGCAGCCATTTCCTACCTTTGATGATGATGCGGATATGCTCCAAGATGAAGAAGACCACCTCAAACGTCATGTAAAACCAAGCATGATTCACAACGATCGCGCATCTTCAACCACTGTCTTAACAACTAGCACCAATCACCAACCTGCAACCATAACAGACCATGAGGTTCAGTATAACAATAGAGGCAGAGGGCGTAGTACCAACAGAGGAAGAGGTAGGGGCAGAAACAACAGTTCCAGACCTCCATATCCACCTACGCCCTTCCCTACTTGGACCAATCCTTACTGGCTGAACCCATACCAAATATGGGGCAATCCCTGGCAGTTCCCACAAATGCACATGCCACAGCACGTTCAATAATCTAGATTATTGGGTCCTCCGCCAACATCTAATGCACAAAGAACGCAAGCAACACCCGACATGGCTCAAACATTCAACACAATGACCCTCCAAGATCCACATGATACATACTGGTACATGGAATCTGGAGCCACAGCACACCTCACATCTGGAATAGGGATGGCTTCTACGTCTAATTTTAATAATTGCATCGGAAAAAACAGTCATTGTAGGTAATGGAAGCTGCATCTCTGTTGCTGTTTCTGGATCTCTAGAGCTTGCTATTAACCTTCGTCCCTTCTCTACTTAATAATGTCCTTGTCACACCCTCCATTATAAAAAATCTCATCTCTGTTAGAAACATTACCAGAGATAATGCTTTTTCCATAGAGTTTAATTTGTTTGGTTATCTATTAAGCATTTTCATTCGAAGAAGACTCTACTCCACAGTGATAGTACCGGAGACCTCTACCCAGTTTTCGCATCTTCAAATAATGTTGCAAGTAAGTCTTCGGTGTTTACAACTCAAAGCTTAGACGTTTGGCATCAGAGACTGGCACACCCGAGCAACAACACCCTCAAAACCTTGATTTCGTCTTCTCTTTTAAATTGTAATAAGACTTTTTCATCCTCTTGTAATTCTTGTCAGCTAGGCAAGCACATAAAACTTCAATTTCTTCACTCTACATCTAAAGTCACAGCTCCTTTTGAGATTACACATTTCGATCTATGGACTTCACATATACAAAGCCTTTCCGGCATTCAATACTATGTTCTATTTTTAGACCAACACACTAACTATTTGTGGGTATACCCTCTCCGCAAGAAAGTGAAACCTACTATAAATTCCTCTAGTTTTACACCTATGTTCAGACACAATTCAAAACCAAAATCCAAGCTCTTCAATGCGACAATGGAGGTGAGTACAACAACAATCTTTTTCATGAATTTTTCTATAGAGAGGGTATCAAATTCCGGTTTTCATGCCCATATACCTCACTTCAAAATGGCCTTTCGGAGCGCATGATCCGAACTATTAAAAATGGCATTCAAACCCTCCTACAGCAAGCTCACCTCCCACCATCGTTCTGGATAGAGGCCCTAAACACTGTCGTCCACATACTCAATCTCTTACCTTCTTCTTTCATCGATGACAAGATACCTTACGCTTGTCTCTTCAACAAAACACCCAAGTACACACACCTTCGTGTCTTCGGATCCCTCTGAAATCCACATACAAATCAGCTCCATAAGCTACAAAATCGATCAGTATCCTCGATCTTCCTCGGATATCTGACACATCACAGAGGGTATCGATGTCTCGACCTCAAACCAGAAAATTAATAATCTCTCGTCATGTGACATTTGATGAATCCATCTTCCCCTTCTCGGTCACCAATCCTAATTCCCAAAAATCGCTCAACCAATTCAGCCTAGACACTGAACCCTCAGCACTCCAAAAGCGATACCTTACCCAATCACAAATCCCAGAATCAATTCCGCCTCCTGAGCCTTAATCTGCCGTGCCATCACAACCGCGAATGGTGACTCGGCTGCAACGAGGTATTCGCAAACCCAGAAAAATTATTTCTCTCAATGTTGAGTCTCTTTCTCCTCTCCCAAAGGGTTACAAACAGGCTTTAGCATATCAAAAGTGGTATCCTTCGATGTTGGCTGAGTATGATGCTCTAATTAAAACAAATACGTGGAGCCTAGTTCCACCACCTGTTGGCACTAACATTATCAATGCAATGTGGCTGTATAAGTACAAGTTTAATGCAGATGGATCGCTGTCAAGATACAAATCGAGATTGGTGGCTAATGGCAAGTCACAAGAGTCGGGCATAGACTTCGCAGAGATATTCTCCCCCGTCGTAAAACCGACGACAATCCCCACAGTGATGCACCTAGCGGTGACGAGATCCTGGCAAATTACACAATTAGACGTCAAAAATGCCTTCCTCCACGGTAATCTTGACGAAATCGTGTACATCCGACAAACTCCCGGGTTTGTTGATCAATCTTTTCTGAATTATGTCTGTAAATTAAACAAGGCACTTTACGGACTTAAGCAGGCCCCAAGAGCTTAGAATGCCCGATTTGCAGGATATGTAAAACGTCAAGGCTTCACGCAGAGCCAATATGGTAACTCTTTGTTTGTGTATCACAAGGGAAATGATTTGGCCTACTTGCTACTTTATGTAGACGATATAGTACTTACAGCTTCAACAAAACAACTACAAGCTAAGATTATTGGCAGCTTAAGAAATGAGTTTCCAATAAAAGATGCAGGAAGTTTGGATTATTTTTTCAGCATAGCAGTTCAAAAGTGTGAAAAGGGTATATTCTTACAACAAGAGAACTACGCTATGGACATCATAAACTGTGTCGGAATGACATAATGTAAGTCGATAACAACCCATTAGATATGAGAGCCAAATTAGCAGCAAACATTGGACCTCCAGTACCTGATCTGACGTTGTATCGGAGCCTAGCAGGAGCACTTCAATATCTAACATTCACAAGACCAGACATCATCTACGCAGTCCAACAAGTCTGTCTCTTTATGCATGATCCACGACAGCAACATTTGCAAGCCCTTCCCAGCATTATCCGCTACATCAAAGGAACATCAGCACAAGGATTATATATCACGCAATCACCATCTAAGCACTTAGCAGCTTACTTCGATGCGGACTTAGCAGGCTGCCCCACAACACGCAAGTCCACTTTCGGCTACTGTGTGTACCTTGGTGACAACCTGCTATCTTGGTCTTCCAAAAGGCAACCAACAATCTCCCGATCAAGTGCAGAAGCAGAGTATAAGGAGGTTGCACATGCAGTCTCTGAATCATGCTAGATAAGAGATCTATTGCTCGATCTTCACTGCCCACTTTCATCAGCCACATTGGTGTTTGGCGACAACATAAGTGATGTCTACCTGTCTACAAATCCTGTCAAACATCAGCTCACAAAACACATAAAAATAGACATCCATTTTGTCAGAGAAAAGGTGGCTAAAGGAAAAGTGTGAGTCCTACATGTACCTGCAGCTCAACAATATGTTGATATCTTCACCAAAGGACTTCCAACTAAGTTCTTCACTCAATTCAAGTCCAGTCTCGGCGTTGTTTCACCAACATCGCTTCGACTGCAGGGGAGTATTAGAATATGGAAACTATTCTTCCTAAATATCTGTAAATAAGTTGTAACAATAAGCTATTCTTAAGGCTTATCCCTCTTAATGAAGATCTGTAATCTTTCTATATATTAAGATGAATACAATGAATCTCCTCACAGAGAATATTGATCTCTAAAACGTCTTTCAGTATCGCCCATACCAAATGCTCCGACTTTGGATCTGCTCGTCAGGTGTTTGATGAAATTCCCCAAAAGAGTGTTTTCCCCTGAACTGTTTTAAGTTTAAAGCAACAGAGAACGGGTTTACGGTGATGGGGTTAATTTTTTTGTTGAAATGTTGTGTTGCGATATCTTCCCCGATGAATATGTTGTTACGAGACAAAACACTAGAAAAAACATAGTAAGAAAAGAACAAAGAACACAAAGAAAGTTTTGCTAAATAATTCTTTTATTCTCTGATAATTGAAAATGAAAGAGACAACATGAAGTTATAAGAAACAAAAATGTAATAGCACCCACTAAACCCATGAACTCATTATGTCCTATAATTAAAAGTAAAAACTGAAACCCACAATTGATTAGAAATAAAAACTAGCAAATATGTAACTGAAATCATTGATTGTAATTTGAATCACTTTTCAACACTCTCCCTTGATTCAAACTTTCACACTTCAAACTTACTTCTGAAGTAGTCAAACTTGTTCTTCGATAATGATTTTATAAGAACATCTGCACTCTGCTCGTTTGTGCTGTAATGCTCCAAAACAATTGACCCTTCACTAACCAAGTCTCTGATGAAGTGGACCTTGATGGATATATGGTTTGTTCTTCCATGATATGCTAGATTCTTATTCATTGCTATAGTTGCCTTGTTGTCACAGAAAATTGTTGTTGCCTTCACTTGTTCTTGCTTGATGTCCTCCAAAATTCTTCTTAACCAAACTGCCTGACATGCTGCTGCAGTAGCTGATGTATACTCTGCTTCTTTGAACTCCAACAAACTGCTCCAGAACCCAGATTGAAAACATGTCCTGAGGTACTTTTTCTATCTTCCACACAGCCTGCCCAATCGCTGTCTGTGAATCCAACTAATTCAAATTCTGAAACTGAGTTGTACCATAAGCCATAGTCTAATGTTCCTGCAATATACCTCAACAACCTCTTTGCTGCTCCAAAATGATGCTTGGTCGGATTGTGCATGAACCTAGAAATTGCACTCACAGCAAAACAAATATATGGTCTTGTGTGAGTTAAATAGATAAGACCTCCAAATAAACTCCTGAATTTTGTTGCATATTCACTCCCCGTTCCATCGTCCATTTGCAGCTTCTCATTGACATTCATAGAAATTTCTACAGCATTGCAACTTGTCATGTCAGACCTTTTAAGCAAGTCACAAGCATACTTATGTTGAATCACAAAAATCCCATCTTCCATTTGCTTAACCTCAAGACCAAGGAAAAAATACAACAACCCAAGATCTGTCATCTCAAACTTCTCCATCATATTAGCTTTGAACTTAGCAATAAGTGAAGCACTAGAACCCATGTAAATCATATCATCTACATATAAACACACAACAAGGATATCTCCTTCACCTTGCTTCTTTATGTAGAGAATAGGCTCACTTTTTCTTCCTTCAAGGCGGGAATCTGCAAAGAAAGAATCAATCTTGTTGTATCAAGCTCTGGGAGCTTGTTTAAGCTCATAAAGAGCCTTATACAACCTGTAGACAAAACCCTCTTTGCCATCAACTATAAAACCTTCAGGATGATCAACATAAACCTCTTCAAGTAACTCACCATTCAAGAAAGTTGACTTAACATCAAACTGGTATATTGGCCAATGCATATAAGCTCCTAAGGCAAGAAGAATTCTTACAGTGTCAAACCTTGCTACCGGAGAGAAAGTATATTCATGATTCACTCCATATTCTTGTGCATACCCCTTAACCACCAGCCTTGCCCTATACTTTTGAATGCTGCCATCTGCATGATACTTAGTTTTAAACACCCATTCCACTCCAATAAAATGTTTATCACTAGGAAGCTCAACCACCTGCCATGTTTGATTCTTCTCTATAGAAGCGATCTCCTATTCCATCGTTTTTCGCCATTCTTCATTCTTTTCTGCTTCATTAACTGTCACTGGATCAGTACTAAAAAATGCGTGTTGTTCCTCATAAATTTCTCGCAGTGATCTGAATTTTTGAGGTGGACTTTTGCTTGAATTTCCTTCTCCGTCACTTGACCCATTAACTCTAGGTGAGCTAGGCGCTGAGCTTGCTTGTGTATTAGCTACAGAGTGTGCTGGATTTTGACTCCCTTCTTGTTCATCAATGCTGTCAACGGAACTTTCAACAAGCTCACCATTTCCACCTTCACGCCAAGTCCAAACCGCTTCCTCATCAAAGGTAACATTTCTGCTCTCAACAATCTTCCTACTCACATGATTATACAATCTATAACTTTTAGATTGTGAACAATATCCAAGAAAAATGCATTTCTCAGATTTTTCATCAAGCTTCTTCCTGTTATGAACATCTATAAGAGAGTAGAAAACACTGCCAAAAACTCTTAAATGACTCACCCCAGGTTTCCTGCCACACCAAGCTTCATATGGTGTTCTGTTTAAGACTGCTCTTGTAGGAGATATGTTCAAGAAGTACACTGCTGTCCTCAAACTTTCTGCCCAAAACTGATTAGGTAGATTCTTTTGTTTTAACATGTTTCTAGAAATCTTCACTACAGTTCTGTTCTTCCTTTCCGCTAAACCATTTTGCTCTGGTGTGTAAGTTATAGTAAGCTCATGGTGTATCCCTTCTTTCTCACAGAATTGATTGAACTCAGTGGATGTAAACTCTCCTCCTCTATCAGTATGTAACACCTTAACTCGCTGATCACTTTGTTTCTCCACAAGAGCCTTGAACTTCTTGAACATCTCGAACGCTTCTCCTTTTGATTCAAGAAAATACACCCAACTCATCCTACTGTAATCATCTATCAGCATCAGAAAATACTTGATGCCTCCAAGAGATGCGGTCTGCATCGGACCACATAAATCAGCATGAACAATCTCAAGACATTGAGTTGCTCTCCTTGCTTTTCCTACTGGAAACGACCTGCGAGTTTGTTTCCCATATATGCAGCCTTCACAAAACTTAAGAGCATCAATCTTTGGTAAGCCAACAACCATATCCTTTTGATTGAGCACTCTTAACCCATTCTCATGTAGATGACCATACCGCAAATGCCACAACTTCAAAATATCAGAAGCTTCAGCGACCAAAGCACTTGTTTCAATAGAAGACATTTTCAATGGAAATATATCGTTTGATGCCTTCTTCACCACTGCCAACGTGAGACCAGATTTCTTATCCTTGATGATACATACACCCACATCAAAGAAAATAGAACAATTGTTCTCCACGATTTGACAAACACTCAGCAAATTATGTGCTAGATCGGGAATGTAATACACATTATAGATGAGTTTGAGATTATCATGACCATTCTGGACAGCCACGGCTCCTCTACCTTCAACTTGAACTTCTTTGTCATTTCCAAGTTTCACATTAAGCTTGTAGAACTCATCTAACTCTTTGAACAACGATTTGGTTCCCGTCATGTGATTTGAACAACCACTATCCAAATACCACACAGATTTGGACGTTTCCTCACTTTTAAATGCCATAAAAAGTCGAGATTGCTCATCTTCTTTTTCAACAAAGCTAGCATGCTTTTCTTCTTTCTGCCTTTTCCAACAGTCAGCCTGCTTATGACCATACTTCTTGCAATAATGACATTGAATGTCACTTTTGTTGGTACATCTTGAGTTATCATAATAACCTCTTCTTCTGCCTCTTCCATGGTCTCCACGACCTCCCAATCTGCCTCGTCCTCTACCTGCAGCTCCAGAACTGCTGCCACTTTTTTACCAGAGTACTCTCCCTTCATTTGGAAAGCTTTTGCTTCACTTTTCTCAATCTTATTACCAAGACGATCCTCATGACCAATCAACGAGCTCATCATGGTGTCAAAGGTATATGTACTCATATCATTTGCCTCCATGATTGCAGGTACCACATATTCAAACTTTGGAGTTCAGCTCCTAAGAACTTTACTCACAACAATTTCATTTGACAAGAATTCACCGTAAGACTTCATTTGGTTGACAACAGCAGAAACTCTCGCCAAATATTCTTGCATCGTCTCATTCTCCTTCATCAAAAGTGTTTCAATTGATGATGAAGAGTCTGTAACTTGACAGCGACCGCCTTCTTATCTCCCATGTACTCATGCTTCAAAATTTCCCAGGCTTCATGGGATGTATTCACCGCTGAGATCTGAGACAGGATATCATCTTCCAAAGCCGTCTGAATCCAAAACAGCACTTTTGCGTCCTTCTTGCGTCTCTCTCGTAATTGTTGATCAGGTTCCGCAGGATTTGCATCTTCAAATCCATTCTACACCAAATCCCAACTTTCTTGAGATCTGAATTATCGTCTTCATCTTGAGACTCCAAAGGTGATATTTTTCACCTTTAAATATCGGAACCGTACCTTGCTGATTCGATCCATTGGCTGCCATAGCTCTGATACCACAATGTTGTTACGAGACAAAACACTAGAAGAAACAAAGTAAGAAAAGAACAAAGAACACAAAGAAAGTTTTGCTGAATAATTCTTTTATTCTCTGATAATTGAAAATGAAAGAGACAACATGAAGTTATAAGAAACAAAAATGTAACAGCACCCACTAAACCCATGAACTCATTATGTCTTATAATTAAAAGTAAAAAACTGAAATCCCCCATTAATTAGAAATAAAAACTAGCAAATATGTAACTGAAATCATTGATTGTAATTTGAATCACTTTTCAACAGAATACGCTCTTTCTGCTGCTATACAAGCGTGTATTGGTATGGATAGCATTAATGTGGGCGAAATGGTTCATGCTCAGGTTATAAACCGGGGATTTTCCTTTGTTAATACATCTTTGCTTAGAATGTATGCTAAGTTAGGAAGGATTGGGGATTCCTGTAAGGTGTTTCATTCCATGGAAATTCATAACGAAGTTTCATGGAACGCACTGATGTCAGGGTTTGTGTCAAACGGTCTTTACTTGGATGCATATGATAGTTTCTTGACAATGCTGGAAAAGGAAATTAGACCGAGTGTATCATCTTTATTAGCGTCTCAAAAGCTATTGGACAGTTGGAAGACGTTGAGAAAGCTAGATACATTACTCGTATTGTTTTAGAATCTGTTCTGCAGTCAAACATTCACGTGGAAACAGCTTTGATTGATATGTTTGCAAAATGTGGATGTGTAACTGAAGCACGGTCAATGTTTGAGACGAATTTCTCTGGATTGGAAGGAATTTACCTTTGAATGCTATAATATCAGGTTATACGATTTCTGATCACGGAGAAGAAGCAATGTTGTTGTTCCTTAGAATGTGTCAGAATAATATCAAACGAGATATATACACATACTGCAGTATATTAAATTCAATTGCTGACACGAGGTCTTTAGAATATGTAAACCAGGTTCTCGGGATGATCTGGAAAAGTGGACGAGAATCCATTGGTTTAAGTCTGTGCAACGCCTTAATGGATGCATATGCGAAATGTGGGGAACTCAGCACGATGAGGAAGCTTTTTGACACTAGGGAGGAAGCAAACCAGATCTCATGGATAGCGCCTGTGACGGCTTATTCTAAGTCTTCAGAATGGGAGGAAGCACTTAGCGTTTTCTCTCAGATGAGAGAAATGGGGTTTCAACCGAACCAGATCACATTTTGTAGCGTACTTGCCTCATGTGCTAACCTCTGTTATCTTGAGAATGGGCGGCAAGTCCATAGCTTGGCATACAAAACTGGTTTTGCTAGAGACATATGTGTTGAGAGTGTTCTTATCGACATGTACGCAAAATGTGCTAGTGTAAAAGAGGCCATCAGAGTTTTTGAATCTTCGAATGACCCTGACTTAATTTCATGGACTGCAATGATATCGGGATATGCCCAACATGGAATGGCCAAGGATGCCTTACAGCTCTTTCAAAAGATGGAGCTTCTGCTTCAAAACCCAATGCAGTTACATTTCTATGCCTTCTGTTTGCTTGCAGCCATGGGGGATTAGTGGATGAAGGCTTGATGTATTTTCATATGATGGAAGAAAAATATGGGCTTGTCCCGGAAATCGAACATTACGCTTGTGTGGTTGATATCCTAGGTCGTGTGGGCCGTCTCACGGAAGCGTGGAAATTTATAACGAAGATGCCGATCGAGCCTAATGAAAAAGTTTGGTTGACATTGCTTGGAGCATTTAGGGTTCATGGGAACATTCAATTGGCAGATATTGCTGCTAAAATGGTTCTCTCATATAACCCTAAAGATTTGGCTGCTCTTGTTCTGTTGTTAAACACATATAGAGAAGCTGGAATATTGAAGGTGAATTGAATGTAAGAAATATGATGAACTCTCAAGCCATGAGAAAAGAAGCTGGTCTGAGTTGGATTTCCATTGGAGGTAAAATCCAAAAGTTCTGCTCTGGGGATCAATACCATCCCCAGAAGGATGATATATACAAAACACTGAATGAATTGAAGGAGAAGGTAAAGAATAAAAAGTGTTGAATCTGTGCTGATAACATACACCACAAGAGTATTTCTCATGATACCTCGCTTAAAACCACAAGGAGCTCTTTTAAGAACAAGAACTAGAGAAGGGAGACTCATGGAGATTTCAGGTACATAACTCAAGAATCATATGCACCACAAACCGAGCAAGGCTATACGATACAACTTTAAGAACAATATAAATTCAAGAAACTGTGTTACTTTCAAGCCATTAAATGATAATTTTGAAGATGATGTTTTACGATTACTAGTGTGCGCCTTTGGAAGGTCTGAGTCTAATGTTGGCTTGCTTAAAGTATTTTCTTTTGTCAGGTCTTTTCCATTCAGTATCCTGGAAGTCCAACCTAAGCAAGAGGTGGATCAATCTTCACCTGCTTCTGTAGATAATCAGACAAATACTTCTCTGTAGACATCAACAAGGTAGAACTGGTTATATATAATGTATCAACCCTGTGAAGACTCTCTGTATAATCCGCTCTACGGTGTCAATCAATCTTGCAAAACTATTATCTGATAGCTTGAAAGATTCAAACTTTTTCTCTTGCTATGTCTGTTCCACAAATTACTCAGTTTGTAAGGGCATCATTCCCTGACCTCTTCAAGTTTCCTCAATACTTGCTTGAAGCTCGGCCTAAGAGAAGGGTTTGGTGAGCAACAAGACATTGCAAGCTGAATGTACTCAAGCATACATTCATCATTTACACCAATTCCATCTTTCACACCTCTCCTAAGAATCTCAGGATGGTACAAATCGGACAAACGATTATGATCAAGAACAGAACCCATTGGAATCTTGTTTATCAGCTCTTTACCAGAGACCAACTCAAGCATGATCACACCAAAACTGTATACATCACTCTCCTTGCTTACTTCCTTCATTTTAATCAACTCAGGCGCTTTGTATCCCTCTGCAGCTGAAGCTTCTAAAATCTCTTGCCCAGACGCGACATTTAAGAGCAAATGCAAGCCGAAATCAGAGACTCTAGGACTAAGACTCTGGTCTAGAAGAACGTTTTTTGACTTGAGATTTCCATGAATAATCGGTTTCTGCATTCCTGTATGGAGATGATTAAGAGCTCTAGCTATTCCAATGGTAATGTTCAGAATATTGCTCCATTTGTGTAATTCTGCATCTCCACCTGCCAAAACTATGCTCTGTTTTTTAGAAGACGTATTGAATTTTGGATTAGAAGAAAAAAATAATGAAAAGTACTTGCTGATGTTGATGTTCTGAAGATTTAGAGAAACGAGATCTATAAAGTTTTTGTTTTTCATAGAGCATAAGAAGTGGGAGGTGACAAGAAAAGTAGTTACCGACAAAAGATAGAATCAATCATGGTGATGCTAGAGTAACAAAAAAAACAAGTTTTAGTCAGAAGAAAACAGTACTAATATAATGTTACTACTATCGTTTATGAAAATGAAAAGATAAAACAAATATCTTATGGATCGTTTACAGTCGCCATATGATTAGATCTGACGAGTGAATCTTCGATCTAGATTTTGGAATACAATATGCATTAAAGAAAGAGAACATATACTATTATATTCTTAGATGCATTAAAAACTTATCACCATTTTCCCAGGAAAACGAGAACTCAGAACTCTGTTTGTTTCCAATAAAACAAAACAAAACAAAAAAACCAACAAGATTCCACGAGATAAGAGAACCCAGAAACGAAGCTAATCCAAACAGCTAAAAAGTTCAATTTTTGTGGAAAAGTAAAAAGTTTGTTCCTTTAATCTTTTCTGAAAAAAACAGAGAAACTTACATTTGATGAAGTCGGAAAGATTCCCAGAACCAAAGAAGTGATGGATCATAAGCTTCTCTCCTCTATTCCCAACATAAAACCCTAACAGAGGAACCAAATTATCATGTCGAACTAATCCAAGCGACTCAATGACACCATTAAACTCCTTAGAATCTGATCTCACTGCACACAAAGGTCGAAGAAACCTAAGAACCTTAACTTTTCCACTTCTCTGCAACGACGCTTTGTATAATGTACCGTAGCTTGATTTACCGATGACTTCTCCGGGAGCTTCGAGTATGTCGCAGATCGTGAGATCTTCTCCACCTTGGAAGATGAGAAGTTCTTCCTCTGCTTCGGATTCGATGTCGGAAAATTGTTGTTTCTCGTAAGAAGATTCGACGTCGTATTGAGCTTCATTAGTCTCTGTTTTTGGTCTTTTGCAGAAGATTAAGATCATGATGATGATGATGATCAAGAATGTTGTTGGTAGAGATACTGCAAGTATCAGTTTTACCAAATGGGTTTTTCTCATCTTTCGTAGAAAACTTTCTGCTTTTCCGGATTTTCTTTTGTAGACAAAGAAATTATAATTTGGGTATCAAGTGAGGGTTATAAAGCTCGAATCTTTTACATGTTTGGAAAAATGGAAAAAGAAAAATGTCTCAAAAAATGAAAACTTTTGCTGTTCACAGTAAGCAGAGAGATATAGCTGGTGTTTGATCAATGAATGATGTATATATACTAAGTTCATATATTATGATAGATCTGATCTGAATCATGTTTTAGTTGAATTAATGTGGACTTAGTTGGTATTATTGACTCAAGTTCTCAACCAATTATAAGTTTATGACCTACTGGTATAGGTCAAGTTATTGGAATGACTATTTTAACTTATATCATATCACTAAATCAGAATTAGATTTTGCCATCTTAGTTATTGAATTTTGAACAAGTTATTCTAAATTTGTTTCGATTTTTGGTACGAAATCATTAAGCTACAAGCATATAATGTTTGGTTATTTAATACATATTTAATATGCATCTTTATGTATTTTCTTCTCAAAACTACCTAATTCCCAATAACTGATCATTTATGGAAAGCTTTTTTTTAGTTTTCTTTAGATGGTTCAATTAAGAAACGAGCAAAGGAGAAAGTGTTAAACTTTATAACTACATGTAACACGTTTATTGTAAACCAAAATTTGCCACACAAAAAAAGTTTAGTGTTGTGTCCAATTAGAGGAGATCATAAATGATTATAATGAAAAAGAAATTATATATGCCACATCGAATGGTCCATTGTAGCCCCACCAATCACCATACCATACATTTGGCAGATCCAAAGATGTTGAGGGGACCTTCATGTCACTCGCTTCTCAACAATTACAACTCAATTCCAATTTTTATTTTGAAACTATTTTTAGAGTTTTACTAGTACTTTTTTCCATTTTATTACATAGATATATTCAAGAAAATTATGTTTCTAGATCTACATTGAAATACAAACTATATTTAATATAAGAAAAAAGTGAAAATTAAACAATGTATTTATTGTAAACCGGTACAGAATTTATTTTATATTTTAGTATTTGTCTATGTATCTTTCTAATATATAAAAGTTAGAACCCACACCATTTAAAGGCCTAGATCTTACTACAATAATATCTTAGAGCTAGGTTCTTAGAGGAGTTTTTAGTGATTAATAATGATTAAATTAATGAAAAATGATATTAAGAGCATAAGAACCAGCTCTTAAAATATAGTTTATAGGTTCCTTAAGAACCGCTGACGTGACACGTTATGATTGGTTGATGATTTTAACGTTGAAAAAAAAAAGAATGCTTCGGTTTGGCTTTTCATTTCTCTGGGCTTCTGGAGAGGATTTTCAATGTGAGTGATATGGAACCGCCGGTGAGTCATCCGAGGATCTTCATCTCGACAATTTTTGGGCCTCTTTCAAGCTCGAGCCACCCCAACATCTCGTCATCAAGCAACATCCACTCCATGATCTAGTCCAGTTCAACTCTCTTGACCATCTCATAAGTATTGTTTCTTTCTTCTTTGATATGTAATTTCCCTCTGCTCTACAATTGTTATTACGTTCGATTCATATACTTTCTCCTTTGGTAAATCCATTCATTTATTTCTATGTGTATTTCAATTGATATGTTATCATGTCTTAATGTGATAAATCGAACATGTTTGTGGTTTCAAACTTCAACCTTACTGTCAATTTCCCAGTAAGCTCTAAAGGCTCGATTCATTATCCAAAATCTCTGTCTGCTTTTCATGTTATTTGTTAGTTCTTGTGTTTCGGGTTTTGTTAAGTTCCATCTCTGCATCTGGTTTTTCATCTCATATACTTTAAATTGGATCATCTCCTTGTTGAACAAAAGTTTCTTACTTTTAGTTGTAATGTAATGAATGAGTTGTTGATGTAATGTCTTTGTTTTCCATGTGGTTCATTGCTCAGGTAAACTCGAGATTATCGTAGTACAAAAGGCTATATGTTCTAGATTCAAGGAAAGAACTGAGCTTGGAATCTGTTTAAATGAGGTTAAATCAATTCCCCTTTTAAGCTTATCTTCTTGTGGTGATAAATACATACTTATAGCGACTACAATTCTTCCTATGTTTTTGAATGTCCAAATGGCTTTTCTCTCTGCTCTTGCAGTCAGTTATACAGTTGATGGAATATGATTTTGATTTCTCGTTTACTGAAATTGATTCTAAAGCACTGTGTTGCGCAGGTTTTTCAACTATGACTCTATGTCGCTCTTCATCATTTCATTCCATTCATCATGAAATTCTTTTATATTGTTGTGATGAATCGTGCTCTATGTATTCTAAAGTTGATTACTTGTTCATCGATGTAGTTAATACGAAGAACCAACACCAAACAATGTTTTATTGATTTTCAAGAATCAAATTGGGTCCTTATGTGTACGTTTGGTTTATGTTACATGTTCTTGCAGCTACTGAAGAAGTTCCATAAGACTTGATCTTGGTAATGCAATCTTTCTCAATCTTTTAAATGTAACAATTTCTATATGATATATATCTTATGCATGTACTTATTTGACTTTGTTTAATTTAAATAGTCCCTATCATCATCAAATTTGGAGCTTGTCAGTTTGTTGTTAATGATCATGCAGCTCAGCTATGCCTTCGGATAGTCATGCGGCTTGAAGAACTAGCTTCAAAATCACTTGACTTATACAGAAAGGTGACTAGTTAGTTCTTGTCAATCTTGCTTTTTCTGAACGTGTTCACAAGTCTGGTATAACCCTCTAATAATCATATGAGACTACATGTCAAAGCTCTTGTACAAAACAAATTTGTTGAATTCTTTGTTTCCCTCCCTGAGAAACAGTATAGGAACTGTCTTTACTAGCACTTGTCCTATTTTCCTATGATGCTTTGTAAGATTCCAGCTTCTGGGAGTGCTCATTGTCACCTTCTTTCTTGCAATGCATGCAGTGATACTACGAGTTTTAACCTTATATCCTACTGCAAGTGCACAGCAAACAAAATAGTATGTAGGGATCGAATCCACGAAGAACCAAGCTACACTCTCAATTTCTATTGAATCGCAAGCTATATCAATTGAATGAAGGAAGTGAATTCGAACAACTTAAATGTGATTGTAATCAAATAGCTAAAGTAACTGTATGTCAGGTGTTCATTCGGGAGTTAGAATTCTTGTCAGGGAAACTATTCACGAACTATTCTAATCTCATTCTCGGCTTGAACATAAGTAAAGGTAAACAAACTCTCATTGAATCTACCCCTCTATCAATAACCTAAAGGTCCTAACTCTCGTTGGTTTCAGATTACAAATAGGCTTTATTGTTTAGGTTCAATTACCCACAATCCAACCTAGCATCAACTCTCGTTGGTAGTGAAGGAATTGCTCTTCTAACCTAGTTCTAGTTCTTAACAATCTTCTGGAAAGTTAACAACCTAAAATCATTGACTAGGTGATCATGCTAATCTATGCATTGGACTCAAGTGTTAGAAGGAGAATCATCTAGTCATCAATCCTATTTGTTCCCCAATAGTGAATTCTAAAACCCTAGAATCCCTAGATCTAATCTAAGATCTACTCAGACATAGAACAATGAATAAAGCAAATCATGATGAACTGAAACTGAAATTGCATAAACAAAGATAAAGAGGATTCAGAAATTCTTCTCAAGTATGAAGAGATCTTCTTCCTAGCTTACAAACTCTTAAAACTCTGTATAATTCGTCTCGCACAACTCCAAAAACTCCTCCCTAATAAAAATAAGAAAAAGAGTATTAATAGGGCCCAAAACAAGAGCTAAAAATCACGAAATTAGGTTTCTGCGAAAGGCCTTTGATCGATCGATCCTTGGTTGATCGATCGATCTTTTGGGATGATGCATCGATCTTCTCAAAAACCAAATCTTGCTTTGGATCATGCGCATAATCCTTTCAGATCATTGATCGATCGATCCTTGGTAGATCGATCGGTCCTTTCTTTCGTGGAGAATGCCGGAAAATGCTTCAAACCTCTCCAAAGTCCACCTTCAAATATGATTCCAACTCTGAACGTTTTTTACCTGAAATCTCAATGAAACATAGACAAATCTCTCAAATATAACTGTAATAATGAGCTCAAAACTGACAAAATATGAGGAACATCATGCAGCAAAGGGTGCATAATGGAGGAAGCTAAATCCATTAATCTCTCCTTGAGTGCTTTAGGGAAATGCATTAATGCAATAGCTGAGATAACCTTCAATGTTCCACTTCGTGATTCAAAACTTACTCGCTTATTGAGATATTCATTTGGGGGTTAGTTATCTTATACATTAAGTTGAGTTTTCTGGATTATGATGCATGTATTTATCTGCAAGAACTTCTTCAAGAACGTCTTGAAGAAGAGGTCACCATATTACGAAGTCAACTAGTTTAGCTTACTTTTGAAGCTGACGAGTTACAAAGTCTACGAATTTAGAATGTGTAAAGGCCTTATTCTTATGTGTTGTAAATCAACGGTCTTTATACATTAGATAAAAGGACTAGTCTCCATCGTTTGCCCTCTTTGAAAACACTTTGTAACACCTGAGAAATAGTATTAGCACGCTTAGAGATTCTTTGATCTAGCTGTTGTGAATATGAGGCACAATTTCTCATTTACTTATCAACCTGCTTCTTGTCTATCTAGAGCAAAAGCGGCTCATGCTACAAAGGTTTCAAGAAGAGGTTAGCTATGGTTTCTGCTTTTGTAATTTTTGTTGTTGTTGTTGTTGAGTTCAATTGTGGTTTTCTAATTGATTCGTAAGCATATTTTTGGCACCATCTACTTTGTATAATGAATTTATGTCAGATATGATTGCATTGCCACAGATGATCCAGTTATGTCTACTCACATTCATTGTTATCTTTATTCAAGCTATATTATTTTGTCTTGTGTAGATTCTCAAGTAGTGAATCTTTTTGTGTTTCATTTTGGTTTCTTAGAGTTACATTTAATAAAAAAATTAAGAACTGTATGTGGGGTTCTATCATAGGAAACCCACAAAAATTAAAACCCATCATTGAACTCTTGACTCATTGTTTATATTGAAAAAAAATGTTAAGAACCCCATTTGGGGTTTCAATGGATGGAGATGGTCTTAGTTAACAACTATATTCAGCGAAATCCAGCTTGACAAAGCAAAATATATTAATTGATTATTCTAAGCATGACAATTATTTATCGAGTCACTTCAACTCGTGGTTAGTGATAACAAGATTTTTGGTTTATTTTCAAATCATATTATACTTATATGTTGGCTATAGTATAATAGGTGTCAATCTAACTGGGAATGTAATTATCAATCAGGATGCAGTTAACTACTCTAATTCAAGCCAATCAAAGTGTGGTTTCTCTAACAACCTAATTCGAACCTTTAAAACGAAAATAAACAAAGCAGTGCAGTTGTAAATAATTCAAACAGAGCAACGAACTGTAGAGTATCAAATAGAATTAATGCAAGGTGAGAAAGCAGGATCCTGAGGAGTGAGTTTCATGGGTCAACATGACTTTTAAGCTAACTAGGCGCTTGATATCACTCAATAGAGCTAATCTCTAGGAAACGAGAACACAAGTAATGAGTCTACTCCCATGGTAAACAAACTCGAATAAACTATTAACAGACCTTATCGCCATAGGCGTTTGATAATCTAGTCGAAATGAACGATCAACTCGCTTAGCGCCGATTCACACCTCAGACATTCGATCCCTCGAGCTGAGCATGTGAATCTCTGAACTGGTTCAGTCAGACGCTCTACCAAACACCCATCGGTGCTAGAGCGTCTAAGAACAAGCCCCAGTTGATCATAATGAAGCTAGTGATGATAACACCAAATCAGAAGAAAAAAACTTAAATAAATCTAACCCTAAGCGACCTAGAAAACCTAAGCGTCACGCAGACCTAACTCGTCCTCAGGAACCTTAGGTGACTACTCAGAACTCATAAGTTTAACAATAAGCACGAATTTAAAGTTTGAATGCATCAATAAAGAACTCGAACAAGGTATGAAATCAACGATGAATGTAAAACTGAATTGTATAAAAATAAACTTGAAATCAGAAGGGTGTGTTTGATTACAAAGCTCTAAGTTCGCAAGAAAAATCAATTGTAAAAACTCCCTTTCGGGTTTACAACATGTAAGAATATTTATATTAAACTTATAGCAAAACCCTAGATAGACTCGGCCCAATATGCAGTGGATTTTAGCCTCGGTTTGGCCCAATAATGAAAAGAGTAGTAGTGCGTTTGAGCTAGCGCGTGTGAGTGGGTACTCGATTTGAGCTCGAGTGTGTGAACTTGATCTGGCGCGTGTGAGTGGGCACTCGATTTGAGCTCGAGTGTGTGAACTCGATCTGGCGCGTGTGAGCTCGAGCAGGCGTGTGAGTGAGCTCGAGTTGGCGCGTGAGTGAGCTCGATCTGGGGCTCGAGTACAGCTCGAGCTGGCGCGTATCTGGGCTCGAGCTGGTGCTCCTCCTTGTCCAAAACAGAATTGATCGTGCCCGCTTCCAGTACCTGAAAACTCACAAAAAACCTAGTATGTATGCAGATGCATGTGAATGTGTATGAATGAGACTATCTAGACTCCAACTAGATGAGAATGTATCAAAAATGTACGCATAATATACCTAAATAATGCTCTTAAGACGTGCTAAAAAACGTATATATCAGTTAGTATGATCCAATTAATTATTTAGATATCGGAATTCGATTCTCCACACTACACTAATAAATTAAGAAATTAGAATGTCGGTTTTAAGGTATAGACCGAGCCATGTCGATCTAATTATTTAGTAACAATTATTCTTTTCTAGTTTTTCTTTGATATTTAGAATAATTCAACTAATAAATCTAATATTATTAACATTAGAGATTCTACATTTATTAGTAGAGTATAAGAAAATTTTAAAATATGGAGTATGTTGTGAATAAAAAGAAACAAATTTTAATTGAGTTTTTATTTAAAATACTGAATAGCAAAAGACTAGGTATCATTGTAATTAAGTGCACCGTTATGTGTTATGTGTTATTGCATGTACTCAAGTCTCAATCAAAACTTATATACAAAACAAAAATAAATAAAAATACTCCTACAAGGTACATTTTACATTCAAAACATGTGTGTGTCTGCGGGCGCAAGACTAGTGTGGGAAAGAAATCACAAGGATTGTTGTAAAGTAACGAATTCATCCCAAACAAATTTAAATATTAAAGAATTTAAACCAATGTTTTTATTTCAGTAAATGTGATCTCCAATCCTTAATTGCGGAAAGCAAAGAGTGATTAGGAAGAAGAGAATGATTAGGGAAAGGCAAATCCGTCATTGGAGATTTATGATTCTTCTGAAGCCATTCTTCAATAGTTCTCTTCTCGTAAGTATATCCATCCGACGCAACGCATGGATTATCCATCACATCCTAATTTCATCAATAAAACCTTAATTAAAATCTTAACACATTACGATTAAGTATAACATTTAGATTTGATAAATACCTTAGTAATTGGACAATAGAAATGGCTTGGAGCATTATGGTGATTATCGATTAGGTTTTCAGCAAACGTGTTACTTGCACTACAAGCAAGATCCTTTAACCGTTCAAGAACCGGTAGAATTTCTTTACCTAAATCGGGACGGTCATGCTTTCTCATCTCTGCACATCTAAGCCCTATCATAACCATCTCTTTAGCTTCCTTAACCGGCCAATCTCCAGCAGTTTTATCCAAGATCTCTGTAAACTTCCCGGTTTTATCTCTCAATGCTTTCTCTAATGTATGAGCTAAACCCATGGCGGATCGAGCGGTAACTAGCTGAAGAAGTATGATTCCAAATGCGTAGATATCAGATTCTGGCGTTACCACTCCGGTTCTTTGATATTCTGGATCGATATAGAAGAACGTTTCCGACCGGACCGGTTTCGTTGAAAACCGTGGAGGCATGAGAAGGATCGAGATTAACCATTTTGGAGAGGCCTACGTCTCCGATTTTGCTCACATTGTTCCGGTCTAGTAGTATATTGGCCGGTTTAAGATCACGGTGAACGATTGGTCTTGGTTCGTTTGTATGGAGAAAGTACAGAGCCGAAGCAATCTCCCAAGCGATCCGGAACCGCTCAAACCACAGTAAAGGCGATTGAGATGAATTAGCATTTGGTTGGGTTTCATGAGTCTTTCCTCGAGGCTTCCGTTGTGCATATACTCGTAGATTAAGCTGCCTCGCTCAGGACACGCTCCTAGGAGGAGAAGCAAGTGTGGGGTGACGAATCTTGCTAAGAATCTCAAGCTGAATAAAATCATGGCAATGTGGAATCGGTTTAGAAGGATTGTAATGTTGCGTCAATTCAAGGTTAAAAAGTAAAGATGTTCTCTTTACCTCTGATTAAACTGTTTTGTTAAGCTACTTTTGTCTGAATGAAGAACCTTGACAGCTACTGTCGTGTGGTGCAAGATACACCGATACACGCTTCCGTAACCGCCCATTCCGATCTTAAGTTCATAAGAGAACGATGACGTGGCCTCTACGATTTCGTCCCACTCGAATTTCATGTATTGCTGCCGTTGAAGTGGTCCACCTTCGAGTGCATCCTCTAGCCTCTGCTTCTCTTTTTTAACCTCTTTCACTCTTGCTTCCGCCTCAAGTCTCTCTTCAGTTTCTCTTTCGATGCATTCTCTCACGAGCTCTGCTTCGTTTTTCGCCTCTTCTTGTCTCTCCCTCTCTATTTCCACCACTTCTTCAGCTTCTTCTTCTCTTATCGTTAAGTTTTTGAGCCTCATAGCTTCATCTGACCGCCGCTGGTTCAGATCATACATCTGATTAAACAAAACACAAAAGACTACAAATCATTACATAGAAAAAAACACAAGAGTTTCTAAAACGCCCAGATATTGTAACAGACATTTACCTTTCTAGAAGCATCAAGGACCTCGCTTTGAGCAACTGCATACATTCCTTTAATGTGACGGAGTTCAATCTTCAGCTTCTCTAGCTCAAAATCTTTATTCATCTGCATATTAAGAATCCAGCATATTAAAGGTTATACGAGTAAATTCACTTTATTGTCAATTGGTTCTGAGACGAATTATAAACCTGACTAGTTGATGAAGTGGGGTCACTGTAGCCACTTGAGCTTGAAACCTCGTCCGTCTGAGAGCTTCTCCAGCTGTGGATATCACTTCCTCCATACCCAATTCCCGAGCTGCTTGTTCGGTAAAACCCTTTCTGGTTCAGTATCTTTGATTCATCCTCATCTAGAGATGCGGCTCTGTTATGATGATGATGATGCGGATCATTGGTCTGTTTCCTAATATTCGATCCAACCTTCTGGTTAACGTTTGAAAGCGCTTGGATTCTTTGGAAGAGTAAAGGTGCAGATGCGAACTGATGACTCGATGACGAACTTGCTGACCCTAAAATATGACAACAACAACAACAACAAAATTAAACCAAATAGTTAAACACCGGCTTTGTGTCGTACGTACTTAATAAGTCTATATCTGACTGGCTATCTGAAGAGAATCGACTTTCACTTCTTTCATCCGCAATGCTCGTTTCAATGTCTATATCAGATTTACGAACATTGAGAAGCTTTCCTTTAGAAATAACATGAACCGTGCAAAATCTCGGAGTAACATCTGAAATCCTTGAAGACAAGTTGTTTCTCTTTAACTTCCTGCAAAAGAAAGTATAAAGAATCAGATAAAAACAGAAAAGAAAAACTCAGACAAAACCAAAAGTTATGAGATTGTGTTTTGGATGTTACCATGAGAAGATGATAGAAGAAGAAGCTCCAATAACTAGCTCACTAATTCCATGATCTTGAACAGCTTTAGAGATTGCATCAGCTACGTCGTCTGATTCAAGCACCATTATATCCAATTGAACCTTTCACATTTTCACATTTCAAAAAGGTTCAGATTTTTGATGAAACAGTAAATGAAATCCACTGTGGAATAATCACAATGTCTTATACATATACCTCTCTATGAACAAACATGTCTCTGCTTGGAAGAAGCATCTCTCTGGTTTTTCTATCAACATCTTTCTTGTAAACAGTTGTCTTCAAATCTTGTCTTACCCTCGAAACCGAATTTGAATCTCCTATTATTACCCAACAAAATCAAACCAAACTTCAATCTTGTAATCATCATAAAGATTGTTTTCTTTTGTAAGGACCATATTTATGTAACTTACTTGGTAAGACATGTAAGAGCTTGAAGACAACATGTTCTTTAGAAGCGAATTGTTGAAGTGCCCATCGAACAACGCCTTTGGTTTTGCTATTGTTCCCTTTGATTGCTACCGCTACGATTAACGCTCCATCTCCCATTTCTCGATTTTCAACGGCTAAGATCTGATAATCATCATCCGAGATTTTTTCAAGGTTTGTTGAAAGTAGAGAACCCAGAAAAAAATGAAAGGAGAGTAGAAGATACCTGATGGTTTTGACTTCAAAGCTTCAAATCCTTTGTTTCCTTAACCTTGTCGTAGATGATTTAACAGCTTAAAGAGACAACGAATTGAAGAGAAGAGAAAGAGAGAAAGAGTCACGAATTGGTCTGTGTTTTATAATAATTAATGAAGTTACAGAGACACTTTCTACAAAGAATACAAAATATAATCTCGTTTATTCATCAACGGCTAAGATTACCAAAGTTTAAGGTTTGTATCTGCAAAAAATAAATATAAAATAAAAAACCAGAAAGGCTGTAACAATAAGCAATGTTTAAAGATAAGATTCGAAGATACCTTGATAATTTTGACTTCAAAGCACTCAAGAATTTCCCAGAAACTCGACAAACGAAGGGAGATAAAAAAAAAAGACAACGAATCAAATTAGATGTGAGTGAAATGGTCTTCAAATTAAATAAATGGAGTTAGACGGAAAGTTATGAGCACGAGAATTGAACTCTAAATGAATATATATTATAAATGTTATATATTATCAAAGATTCAAAAGAGTAATGATTATAAAAAAACAAGTGAGAATTGAAATGTCAAAAATGTCTAGAAGAGTTATCCTTAAAATTGTTTGGATGTGTGAATACGTAATGTAAATCCGGTAGTTCCGAGAGATTGTGAAAAACGTGATGACGTTGAAAGTCAGAAGTCAGAACAACTTGGCTTTTGTCCGATTACCACTTGTTTCCTTATCAGTTTTTTGTTGACTTTTCAATTTATCTATTGAATATTGGGCTCATTTCTCCCGAAAATTAACTTTAAATTTTCTTTCTACTACTCTAATATATTTCTTTTAGATTAATATTTTATAAATTAATATACATTAATAACCTCTATAAAATAATAAATTTATTATCTGAAATTAATTTTTTTCAGTTAACATATCAATAAATTAATAATCTTTATAAATCAATACAAAAATATTATTTTAGTGTAATCCTTACATTATTAATTCATATGATATTTCAGTAGGTATGGAATTTTGGAATTATCTGTTTCGTCACTTCAGATTTTTTATTTTTGATATATTTCAAGTTTCAGGTTTTATCTGATCACGGATATCGTATTCTCATAATTTAAAATCTATTTAGATATTTTGCATATTCCGATTCGATTCGCTTTCGAATATTTCGGATCGAGTTTAGATTCAGATTCAAATTTCAAATATTATGCCCAGGCCCTAGAGTATGAGACACTTCAAAATATGAAGTTTTAAAATTTTTTATCCAGTGGTAAACTTCAAAAAGTGTATTATTTGCATTATAATCTTCACTATTGATTATAATTAGTTAAGATTATAACTTTTTTATAATTAACTATAAAACATACATTTACAATATTACAAGCAATATTACTTATTAAAACATTACTTTAATATAAAGTTGCATTACAACAAAAATCAAAGCACACAATCTAAACAAAAGTTACAATAAAATACCAAATTTTTGTTGTGTAAAATTTATTTTTAATGATATGTAATTTCCTTTCCAGAATAACATTTTCATTTAGGCGCTTTTATTTAATCTCTATATAAAATGTGAATTGATAAAGATGTGTATGAAATACTAGAATTATCCTATAGATTAACGTCATAAACATCAAAACTAATTAAATTATTTATAAAAAATATAACATTGTACAGAATTGAAACTTTATAAATTTGAAGTATTAAGATATTTTTTGGGAAAAGTAACTTTAAATTTGAAAATATGAAGTATTTCTTGGAGCTCTATGCATCAATACTTCATAGAAAACTCTTCACACTAGTCTCCAGCAACAACACGACCCAAAGATTTACAGATAAAGAGACCTGCTGATTGTGGTCTAATTCTAAACAGTCCACATGAACCTTTGGATGCTCCCAAACGTTTCATAGTTATGCACAAACACGAATTTTGGAACTCGGGTACGGATGGTCACTACTTTTGACCACTCACGTAGTACACCTTTGATTAAGTGAATGGATGTCAGATAAGTCATACGTTGCGTTTATTAATCCACTTATGATAAGAGGACTCATATGATGTGACTCGCCTAATTTAGTAAAATATGGCAATTGCGATGTGGACATGACACTCGATTGTCCAAATTCATCTCTTCAATGGCAACAACCGATCATCCTTAATTATTCGGGTTAGATAAAGTCTAAAATACTGTGATCAAATTGTTCAGGTTTTAAAAATCCAGTCACTTATGTATGTTTTTTTCCCAAGTCTAAATAATAGTAATATGCTTTCTTTACACCATACTAGGTGATAATCATGTTTCTACTTTTTAAATTATTAAACATATAACTTATCTGTTTTTTCGATTATTATATTTCAATAATCATATAGATGTAATAATATTTAATAATTAATTTAACTCCCTAAAATTCCAATCAAATCTACCAACTGTATGGTGCAAATAAATTGAACCTCTGATACCAAAACTTTTACTTAGATCATTCTAATCACTAAATTATAAAATTCGACAAACGATATTAATTTAAATGGAAAGCATTTCTCGTCTATTTTCATCAATATAAAACAATTAAGCAACTACTAAATATAATTTAAATAAACTGATATGCAACTAATGTAAGTTTCTAGCAATTTATGGTTGCTGAAAAAAATTAAGATTGCCCGAAAAATTAATATTGCCGAACAATGATTTTAATATCATAAGTTCGATTATTTTTTGTTACAGATTAAAGAAATTTGTCAGTCTAATTATTAGAAAAAGTTAATTAGCCAACTAGCTATTATTGGCGTCAAAATTCATTAATTAACAATAGTATATTTTTAATTAAGTAACTATCATTTTACTATAATCCAGTGCTTTTTTGACCAAAATGCCTTTCATTGACTTTACTTTTTGGTTGAAAATTATAAGCACAAGAGGGAGGAGAGGAAATAGACTTGTATAGCAATATCATACTGCGTGATATAGATCGACCAGGTAAAAATAATTATCTCTAATTCCTGAATATTATTATATCGTTAACTCTAATGACACACCACTGTCTCTTTATTTAAATTTATCATGAAGTTGGTGAACTAGAGTTCAGTTTTCTGATTGTGACTTCAATTATGGTTAACTATTTTACTTGGAAAGAAATCTAAATTCTTATAGGTATTGTAAATTATTGAGTTTGGATTTCAATGTATAAACTCTCCGACAACATTAAATATAATGAAAAAGAGAAGGTGCAAATATTTTTTCATTGGACTACTTGTGGTTGTATTTAAAGCCGGGACCAATATCTAAACATGAGATGAGAGTAAACATGTGTACTTTGAGCATTTATATGAGCAATAAATGGCTTGTGTACTGGACATTTAATGCTGGCCTAAATAATTGGTGATGGACTGATGGTTGCCTCAGATGTAAGATGCCACTATTACCTAGAGAAAAACATAATTTATGCTTTTGATTAT